>CABFOV010002780.1:16385-36404 GCA_902141375.1 Timema poppense
TTTTTTTTTACTGAGTTAAGGATAGAAAAGATTTGGTGCACCAAGCTTATTTGCTAAATTTACAAATTAATGCTCAATTATTGAAATCCCAAATTGTGTATTTCTTAAACGTTTATAAAATTTTGTATCGGGCCGCATTGTATGTTGGGACATTATAAAGGTGCGCGGGCTGCACAGAATTATGGATTTGGCCACGCGAGTTTGGTATGCCTGGAGTTTTGGAAATTCAGGAAAAACTACATTTAGTACATCTAATCTCTCCGTCATCGGCATATTGCGATAATACGGCTTCTTAGACCATTCGACCACTGGGAGATAAATCAAATTATGTTGATAGTCTACTCTTTTTTTTATCACCACGTCTTACTATCGATTCAGGCTATACGCATATATGTTAATTACTTTAATAAGGTAAGAATTAGTATGGAAGCATTTTAAAAGTAATCTAACAGCATTTGCCTAGAAGGAGGCTGGGATTTTTTTTTTTTTTTAGGGAAAACCTCCTTCAGTAGATCCGAATGGGATTCAAACGTCTATCTCCCCATCATCAGAAGGCCAGTCTAGCACGAGTGACGCCTTGGGCCATTCAGCCACTGGAGCAGGTGATAATTAACTGTTTCTAGTTTGCGTTGCAAAGTATCGCGGGTCAACATTAGGGGTGTGCCAAGTTCGCTTTTTCCATTCGAAGCGAACTCTGATCAAATATATGAAATATTCTCGAAGCCGAATCAAAGTTCGTATATTTTCTTTTAGTGGTTTTATACTTGAAAAAATATTGTATATTATATATAACTTAATGCACTAAGATTACTTGGAAAATATTATATGGCGCCATTGTGAGTAATAGTTCATGTTACTATGACAAATCAAGATATTATCACAACGTACAATTAAACTACTTCAGTTTTTTTTATATGGATATTAATTTGTAATGTTCAGTATAAAGCAGCTCATAATGGCTATAGTTTAACATAAATTGAGTATTTTAGCTGTAAATATTTTTACTGGCAACACTCCGAGGCCGGAATTGTAAAGTCGAATCTGATGTTTGTTTCGAAACCAAGTCGAAGTCTCGAAGTTTCACACACACATTTCTGCTAGCATGTGTATTGCTGCCACCACACATAGCAGATTATGCTCCTAGTGTTCGGCGAACCTGTGAATAAAAGCTGTACGAAGAATGTTTACAACGCTCTCCACGGCGCATGCGCTCTGGTTTGTGTGCAAGGGTTGCATCAGAAGTGCACGGTTGCAGCCAGTGCGATGGAGATAAAGGAGATGCATCATCGCCCTAATGGAGATTTCGAGTCCGGTCATATCATGCGAAGCAGATTACCGACTATGGTAAAGTAAGTGTTCTTGTAACCTTGGTAATCACGCGTGGAGCGGTTAATGAACTGATATGAATCACACAGCACGTGTGGCTGCTGAGAGGCACTCACTATAGTAGGCTCGGCTGTACAGACAAAAAATGCAGGGTATGGAGGAAAACACGATTTAATTGAACTGTACATAAATAGAGGAGCGGGGGTGATATTTAGGTTACGGATAAAGCTTCATCAAATATCGTATTCATTGATTTAAAAAAATTACTCCTGGGTACAGGACGCGGGTTCGAGTACCATGTCACCCGCTCCGATGGCCACATGGTCTAAGGCGTCTATCTCGCAACAGACTAGGCTGCCGATGGCGGGAAGATCGTGGTTCAATCCCTGTCGAGTATACTGAGGGTGGTTTTCCCTTAATGGTTTCCTCACGCTCTCTCCAAGCAAATGTGGGTACACTTTCTCTAAATGCAACCTTCCTCATCCCTAAGCCATTAGAGTAATTAATATTATATCGACGTGTAACCCAAACGGGTTTTAAGACGCGGTACTAAAAAAAAAGCCCTTGTCCAGGTGTCATTTTTCAAATTTACAAAACTATTAAAATTTACTGGTTGTTCTTAATGGTTCTTTATGTTTGTGAAACATGATCTTTCACCTTAAATGACGAGAAGAAATTTAGGGTGTTAAAAAAAAAGTATGTAGGCCTACTCGGTAAAATATTTACATCAAAAAAGGGATCAAGATGATAGAGAAGGTTACATATACACAATTCTGAGTCACAAACCCTATACTCCTCAGCCGACATTGTTAAGGTAATGGGTATAAAAAGAGCAAAAACCCCTTTTCTCAAGTCTGCTACACTCCCACCTTCGTCGCATAGCCACTTATTTATTGACCACTGACACGTGTGTGTTTTGTATTGTTTTCAGCCGCCACGTGTGCAGTCAGTACACTCAAGTGATGACACCAACTAGTCAGGTAGACACCTACAGCAAACCTATCTTCAAGCCGTACAGAAAACCTTGTGCGGAAAACAGAATCTGCAACGGATACAGGTCAGTGGAGGGGGAGTGGGAGGGGGAATTGTTCACTTCCAGTTTAGACCGATTTTATTCGAATTGTATTTTGGTTACCTATATTCGATGAGTTTTAAAACTAAAACATTGAAATAAAAATCACAAATTCTTAATTAAATCTAAATATAGTCTTACATCATTACAAAATAAATGTATTGATCTTTTTTTTTAAAGTAGTTTTTGGTAAATATATATATATAAATCGTCTACAGCTCAGGTTATTGGCTTATTCACGAAAATGTCCAGTAGCAATCTTACTGCCAGGATATGGATTGAAAATGTTTTTAGAAGAATATATCTATTTGGAATAGGAAACGAGAAAAATGTTATATATATATATATATATATATTACATTTTTATAAATATAAAGTGAAAGCCCTGACTGACTTGACTCATCACTAATTCTCACACTTCCCACAACGCTAGAGGGCTGAAATTTGGCACAGGTGTTCCTTATAAGCTAATTAGGAAAATAAAGATGTTTCATTCCGATGTCTTGTTATTAAGGGGGTAAAATAGAAGTAGCAACCCTACTCAACAATATTGCTTTATAAACTCTTTTTAAGCGTTTGGAGAGTAATAATCCGTTAAATTTGTTCTAATAATGCCTTAGAAAAAATATAGCACCTATTTTTAACCCCGTATATGCTTCTAAGGGGTGGAAAAAATAAATACAGAAGATTAATTAAAATATGTAACTACGTTTTAATATGCAATTCCAAGAGTGAGAGTCATGGGAGGGGGAGACCTGTCCAGCCACGCTCAGCTGATAAAGCTAAAGGACCGGCTACACGGAGCCGCACCGCACCGTACCGCTTTTTCCGGTGGAATGCTATCCATGTTTTTAAATGCAAGTGGCTACACGAGTCCGCACCACACCGCACCGGCGCGGATGAATCGCCGAGAGAGCATTGCTCGGTGCGGACCGTGTAGCCATCTACCACCGGAAATAAATGTTCGCAAGCTACCGAACTTAGTTTTCATGCTAACCCCTAAGCAGTGTAGGGATGGGCGAAACAGTGATTTTACGGTATCGGTGATCACAGTGACCTTGATTTGAAAAGATAAGTGATTTATACCAGTGATTGGCAGTCACTGAGTCAGCACTTGTAAAACTAGGTATTTCTTTTGCAGTCGTTTCACGAGTGAGACCGTGTAGAAAGGAATTTCTACAGATTCATAAGTCCCGGGCTCGGTCCCTGGCGCTTCCAAATTTTATCTGTGAAGCAATCGGTCTGAAACGGTGTCACACTCAAGACTCATGAGGACAAATTAGGAGCTACATGAATAAATAAGTAACAGCTCCGATTGAGAAAACTTAGATTAACAGCTCATTGTGCTGACCACATGACACCCTCTATCCCCAATAGTTGGCATTATCTTCGCCAACAGACGGCGTTTGTTCGGTCGGTATAGCTCACTAGCGAGCTCACACCATGAATATTTTTTTAGTTCGAAATGGGAAGTGATTTGCATTATAAATAACATTGTATACCTACATTGATTGTATTTTAATAGTTTTCAAACTATAATCTATAATAATAAAAGGAAGTATTTGTCTGTGTGTTTGTTTGTTTGTATGCGATGCCCAACCAAATCTATGGCACGCAGAGTTCTGAAATTTGTAACATAGGTGGACGGAAGGGGGTCCGAATGTACCTCAAAGCCAGATTTTTAAATTTTTAATTAACTTTTTAATTTAATTAGGCTATTTTTAACAAATTTTTGAAGAAAATATTGTTAATTTGTTTTGAGTCACGGGGAACGCCGTGCGGGATTGCTAGTAAACTATATGAGAAAGTGTGTACGATTTTGTCGTGCCATTTATTATTATTTCATTATTTGTATTTCCGGAATCTCTGGTATACAGGTTGAATGGTAAAGTCGATTCGTCACTGGAGTGAAGGTGAGTGACATCTAGTAAAAATTAACATATATTCATTCGCCAAATCATATGATTTATGTTGACCATGTTGAGTTGATATCAATTTTGTCAATCAAAAATTTCACAACAAACAATTTGTTTGTAATTATTTATTTATTTTAACTGTTTTTATACAAACGAAACACAAACTTATGAAGATAACCGCTTGGATGTTTCTTTTTTTGTCTGTAAGCGGCGTCTGCGATTCAGTTAAGGTGGGGATGTAAGGAACGCGAGATAAGGTAGGTGTTTTTGCAATTTTTATAGCAAAACATATTTTTGTCCAAACTAAATACGATATTGTTTCGCGACAAACATAGAAGTTTAATTTTCTTCACGTGGTGATATTAACAGTTCTTAAATATCTGTTATGAGCGTAGAAGCATAGATGAGAATCGTTTTAAATGAAGAGAAAAAGTTGCCATCAAATTCTAGGACATCCTTGACAGATATGAAAGAACAGTTGATGTCACCATGTGAAGAACATTAATTTCAATGGGGTGACCTGGCGGTCTAGGGGTTAAGGTGTCAGACTTCTATGCTGGCGGCCGGGGTTCAATCCTCGGTCCCGGAAAAGATTAATCTGATTACCAAACCCTTCCTTCACCTCTGACAAGACATTTTGTGAATGTGGGGAATGCCAGGCCTCCACCGTGGTTCTGATTCCACGTTAAACTGTAAGTCCTTCATTTCATCTCACAATCACCCTACCATTACACATTAGCGTAAGTGCGTATAACCCGATAAGTGCGTATAACCCGAACGGGTAGTAAGACGCGGTGCTAATAATAATAATAATAATAATAATAATAATAATAATTAATTTCAATGATTGTAGTGAAGCAATATTTCCTTTTTTTATTTTGACTCAAATAATATTTCTCTGTAAAAACACTAACATTTTCTCCTTTCCTCGTACCCCTTACATCCCTACCTTTAAAATACTTTTCAAACGAGAGCTTCTAAAATGCTGCGTTCTCTTCACTAAATTAAGATGGCGAACCAGCCAAAACATGAGTGGTTTATGATGTCATACAAACCGTATTCGGTTGTATGCGCATTTCTTTACAAAATTAAAACTAAATTAAATATGTTGTAGGGCTCTTTTTCTCCAAGTTATCTTGGTGGCTGGCCTAGCTATAAGAAAACACAAGTGTGAATACAATAATTTTAAATTTATTATTTTATGGATTGTAACGTAGCCACAACCACGAAACAAAAATATAATAGTTTTATTAATCTAGTTGGTTCGTTAAATAAGTTACTAAATAGACAATTATGCAGTAATCTTTAGGGAAGAAAGATTAGAAGCGTTTTATCGACACTTTTGATTGTTAGTATACTATGCATGAAAAATACTCAACCATAAGGCTGTAAAGCCTAGGCAGCACTGAAGAGGCGTACTAGGGAAATGAGGGGTGAGGTAGTTTTCCGTTTCTTTCCTCACTGAGCCAGAAGGTACTACTGCATATCAGTCTGCCAAGTCCACCGAAATGCATACACCAATTGACCCTACAAGCGACACCTTCACTCTATTCATCACAGGGACTGGCTGTATATTGAATGTTATTACTAGTATCGTTCATACCTCTGCCACTTTCATATTTGTCAGAGCCATACGTGAGATTGAGACAGATCAATGTTTAGTAACAACTTGCTCTAGCCCTTACCAGAAGATATAGTGCACTGTAAACACTATATCTGACCAGACTGAGACAAATAAATGATAGTAACAACTTGCTCTAGCCCATCTCAGAAGATATAGTGCATTGTAAACACTATATCTGGGCAGTGATAACTATTTCAACATTAGTAGCTTTCAACCAATGTATGCAATAAAAATCTTCTGCCATCTTTCAGTTACCACGACTACAGCGGCGAATCGACTGTACATTCTGTAGTTTCCATCCACAGCAGCCGTGCCTACATCAGGGTCGTATAGTAATGGAACTGTTATGTCGGTCCACAGAATGGTACATCAGACGTCGTACAGACCCGCCTACAGCCCTCAGACTACACGTCAAGTGTCCTACAACTGTTGTCCAGGCTGGAGTCAGATCTCCAAGATAAGCCACGGCTGTGGTCGACGTAAGAGACCTTCCCGCACCTCTTTAACATTAACTATAACCATACAGTCCAACTTTAATAGAAATAACCTTATTTTGGTCACAGCGTTTAACTACCCGTTCGGGTTATACGCATATGAATTAAATACATTAATATGTTAGGGGTACAGAAGGCTGACTTCCTCATTTGTGGAAAAACCATACAGAAAAAATCCCGACTTGGATTAGAAATTAGATCTCCCAATCATATGTAATCCAGTCTATAGCGTGAGTGACGTCTAAAACCATGCGGCCACTGAAGCGGGCTACTAGATCTACTTTCACGTATTCATACGCCAATTCATGTGATCTGACAGCTTTCACTTTTGATCAATAATTATGAAATAACATTAATGAAATTTTAAATGTTATCAATTTTGACCTTAACAAACTTTTGTATTTTTTTTTTTTTAAGATTCTTTCTATGAAAATTGGATCATATGGCATCTCCTGGAACAATGTTTTTTTCTGTTTTTTTGGTAGCTCTGTGCTCCAGTTCCTGTCAAAATGGCGGCTCTTGTGTGAGGCCGGATTCGTGCTCATGCGCTAAAGGTTTCACAGGCTCCTCCTGCCAAACAGGTAACAACAAGTACCCCTCGTTTACCCCGTAAGGTAGCAAGAAAGTATTCTTTGCATTATTACACTATAGTGTAGCTTAGGAAATAGGGCCAAAACGTAATCCGTTCAATATCTCTTGCCTCGGTCGGCGAGAAAGTATCACTCGCTGTCAGGCCACACGGTTTAAAATACAATGGTCTTTGTCGTTTTCTGGAACTACTTCTCTATTATGTTTACAGTATAAGCTTATACTCCTTTTCACACTTTACCTACAACCACCCTTTTGCCACGTCAATAAGGAACAGGGGTGATAAAACTACGAAATATCTTAAGAAATATCTTAAAATTTTATGTTATGAGCCTATCAAAAAATTAGTGCAATTATTAGAGGAAAGGTTAGATCTAGAGCCCTTTTCTATCAAGCATAGTCTCATAGCGCTACAAATATTATTATGTTTTGGCGATAGTTAAGATTAAAAGCATAAATGTTATAGTAAAATGAATGGAAATAATATATATAAATATATATTTATATAGATAGAGACTTTATATATATATATATATATATATATATATATATAGGGGAAGTCGGGCAATTATGAGCATCTTAAGAAAATCTGTTATTTCTTAAGAAACAGTAAGGCTATCCAAAAGTAATATTATTTTATTCAATTCATCATTCGTTTAGGTCTACAAAATACAATAAATATGAATGATATTTTGCCAACTTTAGTCCAGAAAAAAAATAAAAAAATAATCTGCAAGTGCTCATATTAAAAGCATGGGAGGAAAATATGAGCACGCCCAGGGGGTAAGATGAGCATCATGTTATAATTTGATATAGGCCTACACATACAACGCTACTTTAAATATCAGACAGAACTCAATATGCCCTATACACACATGGAAATAGTGGTAAAGATATAACAAATAATAATTACTCTTTTAGTATCCTACAAGCACAAACCAATACCTACTGATATTCAATCTTTGTCTTGATTGGCGTATTTTGCTAGTCTGAACAAAAGTCGCAAATGTAACGCTTCTGTCGTTTACCAACACCACTGCACTCGACGTGAGCCCATTTTTTGCATGTTTGGCACTGTACCCAATCACCACCTGTTGTGGAAAAAAGATCCCCACAGAAAATACACTCTGAATCATCTACATCTCTTGACTTCTTAGCAGATGATGAATTTGAAGACTTTTTTGCTCTTTTTTTGATAGTGATAACACATGTTTCTTGGCATTCTCGACGCTATTTTTGTGAGGACTATCCGTGAGTATAACAGAATGAGCCACTCTTCTGGTAGAAGGCTTCCTTGTACCTTTGGCTGGAATTGGAATCAGGTCTCGGAATTTTGGAGAGCATTGTGAAGTTGATCCTGCCTGTGTAGATGTTACTGATGTAGGTGAAGATGATCCTTTATGTGCAGGTTTTCCTGATTTTGGTGAAAATGATCCTGTTTCTGTAGATGGCCCTGGTTTTGGTGGTGAGACAAGGTGGCTGTCCAATTCATTGGAATCTTCCAGGGATGGTGACGCTAGAGAATTTCCAAAGGAGATATCTGTGTGAAGAGTTGTGTTATTGTTACATTCTGGATTAGCTGTGAGCTCTGCGGCAATGAAATCCTCTTCTGAAAATGCATGTGGATTGAAGGGATGTATGCCCGTCTTCTTGAAACCTGACTGCGCATTCCGAATCGTAGCACCTTTTCCGTAAGCAATGGCAAATAGTTCAGGAATTTCTTTTTCCGTCACAATTCTACCAGGATGCTGAGACAGCCAAGTAGAGACGGCTTGGTCGTAAAAGCTATTAATGCTCTTGAAAACGGCTACATCAAGGGGCTGGAGCCTATGCGTGCAGTGTGAAGGAAGGGAGTCTTACATTATTCTCCCGTGCCTTCAGTATCACCGACAAATTTCTGGTGTGTGAGGTGTGACCATCTACGATTAATAATGTTGGTGCAGAACGATATTTCGGGCATACTTTTTGTAAGAAATGGTCAAACCATACAGCAAATGATTCTTCTGAAATCCAGCCAGAAGGTGACGCAAATCCAATACTAGCTGGTGGCGCTTTGTCTAGAAGGTCTGGTCTCATTCGCACCCTTGGGAAGACGAATAATGGTGGTATGTACTGTCCACTCGCACTTACACAGCATAAAACTTTAACAAGTTTACCTTTCTCTCCACTTGTGATGGCTCCAACTGCTTTTCTACCTTTCTGAGCCAATACTTTACCAGGTTTGTGGACCGCAGTGTAGCCGCTCTCATCTGCGTTGAAAATTTGATCAGGGGGTATTTTTCTAATATTATTTTCATCAAACAGAACATTCTTTAAGGTGTAAAAAAATATATTTACTTTGCCTTCATTGAATCCTACTGCATGGTGGATAGAAGTTGCCTCCGGTTTACGTATGGAGAGTTCTGTATTTCGTTTCAGGAACCCGTTAACCCAGTCTCTCCCAGCTGTTTTTCTCTCTACATTGAATGGATGTTCGATTCCATTAATTTCGCAGTACTGGGACACATATGATCTCAAACTGGAAATACTCACTCCAAAAAGCCTCTTTTCCATATCTAATAGTACTTCACCAAGTTCCTTTTCTTCAGCCTTGTTGAGAACTGGTTTTCTTCCGAGGCATTTAGTTACCTTTCCGCCCATCCGCACAACAGCAAGGTGTCTTCGAAGCGTTTGACGTGGTACTCCACATTGGCGTGCTGCATTCTTTTCACTTTCACCTCCCTGTAGAACTTGCCGAACAGCAGTTGACATGCTCAGCTCATTCCACCCACCATGTCTAGGTTTTGACAGAGCCATCTAAGCAAATAACGTAAGATTGTGATTATTATTTATTAACATTTTTAACTATTTTACGTTATTTTAATTTTAATTATTATTATTTACTATTTTACGCAATTATTATTATTATTATTTTGACTATCTTAAGCGCGATGTTGCTGTAGACACCACGAAAAGTGTAAAAATTCACAATTTATAAAAATCAGGGTATTATGAGCACCCCTGCTCATATAAACAACTGGGGCCCTGCTGCCTTTTCAGCCATCTTGTTCGTTGTGGTGAGATGTTAACTTTAATTTTTTTCAAGGGATGCAACGAGTAGGTTCTATGTTACATTTGAGCTTAAATAACGACCAAACCAAAGATAAATATAGTTCCTGTTGCTTATACAAACTATGGGAAACATTTTAGTAACTTAATTTTAAACGTACCTTTTCATAAACTGATAATTACAGGACGCTGTGATTCTTTTATTATCGCCATGCACTTCGGTCTATGTTGCTATGATGCAGTTGAACGTTCTTCAGTAAGGTGGCAGCACATACTTGCCAAGGGGAGAGTTTCAGACGGGTATGCTCATATATCACACCTGCTCATATTAGCCTGACCTCCCCTATATATGAAATATTAATCTATATATATGAAATATTAATCTGGTCCATTCATTTTACTATAACATTTATGCTTTTAATCTTAACTATCGCCAAACATAATATTTGTAGAGCTATGAGACTATGCTTGATAAAATGAATGGACCAGATTAATATTTCACATATATATACATATATATGTGTATGTGTGTGTGAAATATTAATCTGGTCCATTGATTTTACTATATATATATATAATTAAAACTGAAAAATTCATGGTTAAAATCATAAACACAAAGTTGTCAATATTATAAAAAGTAAATAGTAAAATCTTGCTTAAAATGTTTATAAAGTTTAAAAAGTTACTTAAGATATGCAACATTTAAGAAAATCGAAACCATTAGTTTTTAAAAGGTTTATACAAATTTTAAATTAGATCAAATTAAATATTACCATCAGTTATTTTATTCACAGTACCTTCATCCACAATTTCATTGATGGGAAATCTTTTGACATTTCATGCCATCAACAAACTGGAAGTAAAAACTAGGTGAACGCTTTGTGAAATATGCTTACCAAACTAATTTAGAATTAACATTTTCACATATTCATTAATTATATTAATAAAACTCAAAATTGTGCGTTTTTTAAGGAAAAAAGAGCCTTGTTGGAATCTTCCGACGTTATTTTGGCGTGCACCATATTTTGAAATGACGTATCGTAGAATTAAATATTGCATTAGAACCGAACGTCTGAGCGTCGAATTCTCGCTTACCGAGGCGGCCCTCTTAAGGTGTAGGTCCTACAGTCCAAGGGCCTGCACCAGCTGGAGGGCCTCCAGAGAAGTGAAAGAGTACTTCATTTGTGACTGCTGAATTAAAGTGTAAGGTACTTTAAATTATCTATTTAAAACGGGTTTCAATTAATATACTTTATGCCTATGTATTATAAGTGTAGTAAACTTAATTTGTTTCCGTTATTTTTTCTTTTTGAAAATATTTCTTTGGGCCTCACAGTAGGTACCTGTAGTCCAAGGGCCTACAAAATTTTAATCCGCCCCTGGATGTCAGACGTTCTTATGTTGGCACGGGTGTTCTAGCTGTGTGTTCCGATTCCTGCCAAAATGGCGGTTCCTGCGTCGGGCCGGACTCATGCGAGTGCCCCACGGGGTACACAGGACCAATGTGTCAAACAGGTAACTCGACGCTTCCTTAATTTATTTAGCACCATGTCTTAGGCCTACCTACTACCCGTTCGGGTTATATATCTATGTACTGATCACTATAGTGTGTTAGGGATGATGAAGGTTGAAATTAGAGGAAATGTATTCGCATTTGCGTGGAAGTAGAGTGAAAACCATTTCGGAAAAACCACCCTCAGTACACCCGACTGGGATCGAGCCCAGATTTCTCCATCATCGGCAGTCTAGTATATTGCAGGAATAACGCCCTAGATCATGCGGCCACTGGAACAGCTTCGAAGCTTATTGCCTAGCTCCTTTGTGATCCAAACAAACCAGTTATATTGATTGTCCGAAAATGCCTTGGATAACAGACAATTTTTTTTTTAACGGCTCAAATTTGTCTATTTATATCTCCTTCCTGATCCACTTCAGCCTCATTTCGTACCACACCCCGGTGATAATCTTACCCAAGGACCCAATTTATGTGTCCTCCCCCCCTGACTCACCCAAGCCTCGGTCACAAGACTAGAAATAAAATTTTAGTTACTTAATCTACCTTTTTCCTAGCTGGCCCCCCTTTTTTGCCAACATAGAAGTGGGCTGTACACTCATCCGTCTCCACCCCTCCCCCTCACCTCCATCATATCATATCACCACCTTTTAAAAAGGGCTTAACTTGAAGGAAATGGATGGGGGCGTGAGTTAAGGTCTGTAGTTTTGCATTTCAATGGCAAAACACTTTCTTTTTTATTTACAAATAAAATAGTTCTTCTGTAGAGACGTTTAGTTTAATTTTGTTCATAACAATCTGTCGACCTCACTGGTCTTGAAATAAAGTGCTCGCCTCAGGACCCAATGTTTGTGGGTTTGAACCCAAATGAGGTCAACGAATTTTTCTTGAACGATAAAAAATCGGTAGCACAACTTCCTTCGGAGGGAAAGTAAAGCCTTCAGTCCTATGTCGATTGTGGTATATAAAGGATCCCTGGAATGTATATGAAAATATCATTTCCCGAAAAAGTGGTAGGCCCTTTCACTCTCGTCCATAGAAATTCTCATATGCTGATTTAATCAGTCGGTTCAGAAAGTTCACGTTATCTTATCTTATTCTCGAAAGTTATTGATTATCTGTCACAGAGATCGTGAAAAATTGACCAGGACGTTTTCACACTTAATTCAAAACGTTTTAATTCCGCGCTGATTATAACAAAATATTCAAGAACGCTTGATATCAAGTGTAGAGAATTAAATTAAACCTATATACTGAAGAAATGGTTCATTTAATTTGAGCAAAATAAATTTGTTTTTATATAAAACTTTTAAAATACGGATTATCCTCTCGACGAGCCATTCTTAAGGACACAGATTGGAAAATCTAAATTTTAAGGAAATATAACAGATCTTGCATGATGATAGAAAGAGAAAACGATATTTTTTTAAACTATCCGTCTATTGCACCTGGCTATGATTCGAACACCATGCCTCCTTGCCACCTTCAAGCCAAAGCTCCTAGAGGGGCATTCCAACAAATCATGATTTGTTTTAAGTATTTAAATATAATAATTTTAATATGAATAAGTTATTAATTATTTCTAACTAAATAATAATATTTAGCACCACGTCTTACTACCCGTTCGGGTTATACGCTTTAAGTACTAATTACGCTAATGGATTAGGAATTGGGAAGGGTGAATTAGAGGAAGTGAACCCGCATTTGCGTGGATGGAGAGTGGAAAACCATTTAGGAAAAACCACCCCCAGTTCACACGACCGAGATTCGAACCTCGATCTCCCCGTCCTCAGCAGTCAAGCTCAACACGACTAGCGCGTTAGCCAACTACGCCATCGAGGCGGGTTTCTAACTAAAGACATAATATATAAATATTCTATCTAATAATTCAAATATGTAATATGCATTTTAAAATATTGATTAACAATATAATCACTTTTATGGTTTCATGACATTCGGAGGGTGTCGCTTTGTCGAAGAATCACTTTGATATTTAATTGAAATTTTTCAAAACTATTTAGGGAAAAGGAAGATAAAAAGAGAAAACATTTTTGCACACAGTGATTTAAGAGAGTAGGTTCACCCCGTATTTAGACCTGGCGGTCTAGGGGTAAGGTGTCAGACTTCTGTGCTGGCGGCCGGGGTTCGATCCCCGGTCCCGGCATAAATGTATCTGATTACCAAACCCTTCCTTCACCTCTGACAAGACATCTTGTGAATGTGGGGAATGCCAGGCCTCCACCGTGGTTCGGATTCCACGTTAAACTGTAGGTCCTCCATTTCATCTCACAATCACCCTACCATTACACATTAGCGTAAGTGCGTATAACCCGAACGGGTAGTAAGACGCGGTGCTAATAATAATAACCCCGTATTTCTTAATTTATTTATCTAATATTTTGCCAACATTTTGCGTCACACAGAGGGTGTGGCTTATTTCTATCACAAATAATACAGCCAGGTCGCAAATCTTATGTCACGCATAGGGCGCATGGAACCCTTGCGCCGGTCCTGAAGCCAAACAACACCAGCATGACACTTCTGTATATGGGTGACTAAATTCTGTTCAGCGTAGGAATTGTTTTCTGAAAGACCTTTTTCCTTACCAAAAATTTATTATATAGTGGGATATTGGTAGGAAAAAATACCTTTTAGAGAGTAATTCCTACATTGAATGGAGTATAGCTGTGCGAGTGTAATTATCATGTTATTCTTCTTTTGGATTATGATTTCAGAGAAATTATAAAAGAGAACGTACCACGAAATGTGATGAGTTTGTTCTTTCTCTATTGTAAGTAGAGTAATTTCTCGATAGTTCGAGACAGGGATACGTACAGTAGCCCCATGGCTTCTTTGGTGCTGACTGACAGCTGACGGCTTTGAAAAGTTACCAGAACAAATTTTGTATCCCTAAGCCGAACCATATGATCTGCAAAAACATGTGTTTAGCAGCTCTCACTTCGCACAGTCAAAGTTTAGATATATACCTAAATGTTGTCTGTCAGAAGTCAGCTGTGAGCTGTCAGTCAGCACCAAAGAAGCCATGGGGTTACTGTACAATGCACGACCTTTTAAATGGGATGAAAGATGCGTGTTTAAGGTGGGCATGTAGGTAACGCGAGAAAAGGCCAGTGTTTTTGCGGTTTTTATAGTAAAACCTTTTTTTTTGTTCGAAATAAATTACCTATCCCTTCAGTACAAACATTTTTATTTTATTCCCATAGTGATATCAACAACAGTTGTTGAATATGTCATGAGCATGAGATGTGAAACGTTTCAAACTAAGAGAAAAAATTGTCATGAAATTCCAGGACACGCTTGACAGATATAATCGATAGCTCTTGGTATCATCATTTGAAGAAAATTAAACTATGGTTCTAATGGATAAATGTTTGATTTATTTTGGCCAATGAAAGTGTTGATATAAAAAAAATGCAAAAACACTGGCCTTTTCTCGCGTTCCCTATATCCCCACCTTAAACGAAAAAGAAAAAAAAACGATCACAGTGGGGGGGGGGGCTGGAACCGGAAGAACAGTTGACAGTTTACCTGCCTCGGTGGCGTAGTTAACTAACGCGCTAATTTTGTGTTGAGATAGACTGACGAGGATGAGGAGATCAATGTTCGAATCTCGCTCGGGGTGAACTAGGGGTAGTTTTTCCTAAATGGTTTTCCTCGCTCTCTCCACGCAAATGTGAGTTCACTTCCTCTATATTCAACCTTCCCAATTCTTAATCCATTAGCGTAATTAGTACTTAAGCGTATAGCCCGAACGGGTAGTAAGACGCGGTGCTAGGTATTATTATTAGTATTAGTTGATAGTTTTATTTTACATTCTAATAAAACATACGTACCTGTACATATAATTAGAGTTTTAAAATTATTTTTGCTTTAAGAACTTTTAAAATAAACACCAGGTTCAAAATATGCAAGTATTTTCATTTTTTCCTCGGCTTTTTTTGTGTCACTCGATTTTTCGATGGTTCGAGATGGTCCCAGCCTCGTTAAACTAGCTACTTTAATGCTGAGCTCATATTATATTAACACGTCTAGGAAGATATATGAAATATAGCGTAAAATAACTGCAGGCGCTGTCTGGCGGTGATTGGATTGATCCGACAGCTAGCTGTCAGTATTCACAATGACACTGTATGTCAAAAGTGTCAGCTGCAATACTCACAAGTAGATATAAACACTGTACAAGGGGGCCAACTGTGTCATGTATGTGTCAAATAATGTTGAGCCGACTACAGCAACTATACATAAATAATTGTGGTCCACTTAAGGAAGTATTATATATTTATTATACGCTCGAACACATCCCAGGACCAATTACGGCCTGCGGGCCGCATGCTGCCTGTCATGTATTTTTATGCGGCCCGCAAGCTATAGCTCTATCTACGAAAATAAACGTACTAAGAATTTCAGAATTAAAAAAATATATATTATTATTATTATTATTATTATTAGCACCGCGTCTTACTACCCGTTTGGGTTATACGCACTTACGCTAATGTGTAATGGTAGGGTGATTGTGAAATTAAATGGAGGACCTACAGTTTAACGTGGAATCCGAACCACGGTGGAGGTCTGGCATTCCTCACATTCACAAGATGTCTTGTCAGAGGTGAAGGAAGGGTTTGGTAATCAAAAAAATATATTCTTATGAAAGTATATTGACCCTAAAATTGATATACAACAAACCGATCACTATTTACAAGTATTTTTAAGAATCTCAGCTACCAAATTTATAGCTGACATTAAAGAAATAATGAAAAATACTTAATAATGGCATTCATCTCATTTGAGCTCTGTTTTATGTGAACATCACTTACTTTTTTTTAAGCGTATTATCTTCCTTTTTTAATGTTTTCTCTTTGAACAAAATTATAATAAATTACATCCTCCGAAAAATCGTATAACTTCTTGTTTGGTGGTCCATTCTTATATCTAAATCAATACGGCCCTTTAGACAAATAATTTGTTAACACAAGAGTATTTAGGTTTTAACATCTTGGGTGAGTATGAGGAGGATATTTAAGAGGAAATGCACCTGCATTTGCATGGAGCATGTATGGAAAAGCAACACTGTCAGATCACATTTGTAAAACCACCCGTTCGAGATGGTTTATGCCTTATTTTTTCGACGCTTCACGAAAATCGTACTATTTCACCACTTATGTATATTCCAAAATCAATGTTTTCTATTCCTATTTCACCCCAATTCCTTTCCCTATCACCCCTAACTATATAAATATTTTTCATTTTAGCGAAAAATGAAAACCCGGACACGGGAATCGAACCCGGGATCATTGGCTTTGCGCGTCAATCCTCTACCACTGAGACGCTCTGGTTCGTCTCGTATCTAGGGATATTTTTCACTAGTTGTTGGTTTATTGATAGAGGCCTTGACGAGCGAAGCTAAAGGTCCCGGGTTCGATTCCCATTTACAGGTTGTCATTTTTCACTTAATTGAATTTGATCCAGTTTATCATTATTGATCCTGTGGATAACCATCACATATAACTTTGTGATACACATGAATTAATAATATAAATACTATCCTCACTCCTCATTTATGTAAAGTTAGTGTCTACAAAACCATTCAAGTCTCCACTATGTATCAGCGACAAAGCACAGACCAGACATGACACCCTGTTGAAAGGGTTTTTATATGTTAAATTTGACTCTAAATAAATGGTTCATCCTAAATAAAACAAATGTGTAAGACTATAGGTTTGTATTTTTTATTTTTTTATCTATCTAATTAAAAAAACCACTAGTTTTCTAATCTTGTCTACGACGGATTGATTTTAAGAAGATGTACCCAACCTAACAAAACCTAACCTTAAATCGGTAGACACGTGGAAGATTCGAAAAAATAGACGGCGGAAATACGCGATTTCCTTGAACCGGACAAGGAAGACAACACGAAAGATACCGCGATAATGCGAGCTTGACGCCTTCAGCCACGTGAACACTGATGCGAGACCTTTCCACCAAAGCCATATATTATAACTGGTAGACAACGTGACGGCTGAAATGTAATTTACACCTATGTAATATATATCTATATTTTATTGCTCTTTGTTATTATGCATTTATGATGTGTGTGTATGGTGTGTTTTTTTTTTTGTCTAGAAATATTCATCAAACTTTATAAGCAAATAAAAACCTTTATTTCTCAACAAACGAGCAATTAATATATTCGTTTATCCGGCCTGAGGTGTGATTATGTTACATATAAGGCGGCAACTTCATTCCGTTAATAGTCGCTCGAAGTGTGGTAATAGAAGATTGAATCAGGAGATAAGTTGGTAACACAAAAGGTAACTAAAGTGGCGATAAAAAGGAAAAATAACAGGTGTTATTATGGCAGGTAGTGAGATGCCAACCAGATATAAACCCATTAAGGTGGGGGGGTGTTTACTCTCAGGTGAACTAAACATAATATTGGAAAAAGTGTTCGTTTAGCCGCTTCGGTAGCTACTCTCCTAATACACTGGGATTGCCGATGACGGGGAGATCGGGGTTCGTATCCCGGTCGGATTTACTGAGATTTTTACTATATGGGTTTTCACTCTCTACGCAAATGCTGGTACACGTTCTCTGAATTCAACATTCCTTATCCTTAACATTACATTTTTATACCCTTTCATATAATACGCAAATTTACTAATCACGCAAATTTGCTATGGATGAGGAAGGTTGAATTTAGATTAAGTGTACCCGTATTTGCGTGGAGGGAGAGTGGAGAACCATCCAGGAAAAACCACCCTCATTAAACCCTAACGGGATTCAAACCCCAATCTCCCCGTCATTTGCTGTATAGCCTATTGCGAGAGTGGCGCCTTAGACCATGTGGCCACCGAAGCGGCTCCTATCCCTAACACATGCGTATGACCTGAATGGGCAGTAAGACGCGGTTATAAAAAAAAAAGTTGGTAGCTGAACAAGCATCAGGGTGCATGCGGACCTAGCGCGATGTTCATATGCTGGTTTGTTTGGCCGGTGACGTGTAGAAGGTAGAGTTAAGAGAAAATGTACCAGAATTCGTGTAGAGGGAGAGTAGAAACCCATTCATAGGAAAAGTTCCCTCAATACACCAGGTCAGGATTCTGACGATTATACCGCTTGACCACCGGCACTGGTTTCAAACTAGAAGTTCACTCCAGCAGCTAAATGCTCCCATTTTAAACCCGAGTGAAAGTTAGGTGGACTAGAACTGAAGTTGAGGGTTTTAGTGCGATGTATTAGGTAAAATTAGTTAAAAGAAGACTGCTGATCTAAGGAAATCTGTGTCCAGAAACCTTAGTGCCATTGCTTTGTATTTAATTAATTTAAAATTATAGCTGTAGTTTGTTTACATGAATTGTATTGAGTGAAGTGTGAAAACGCTCTCTATGAGAATGTCCACCTTAAGGACGTACTTGCTCATCGCAGCTTCAATCTAATTTGAAGCGGGTTTTTAAAGTTTACAACGGAAAATATTAAAATAGCCCAGTTTATAAAGTGACGTGGAATTTTTTTTCATTCCAGCCTTTGATTTAATAAAAGATTACCGGTACTAAATGTTTTGTTATGAAACGCAATTCTCTGCTCATTTTTTTTTTACAAAATTGAAAAGTTTTGTTTGCTATATGTAGTACTTTACTTAGGTAACATATTTCCTAATACTTACATTTTATAGCAATCTTTGTATATATATTTTATAATAAATACTTGGTGACCTGGTGGTCTGGGGGTAAGGTGTCAGACTTCTGTGCTGGCGGCCGGGGTTCAATCCTCGGTCCCGGTACAGATTTATCTGATTACCAAACCCTCCCTTCACATCTGACGAGACATCTTGTGAATGTGGGGAATGCCAGGCCTCCACCGTGGTTCGGATTCCACGTTAAACTGTAGGTCCTTCATTTCATCTCACAATCACCCTACCATTACACATTAGCGTAAGTGCGTATAACCCGAACGGGTAGTAAGACGCGGTGCTAATAATAATAATAATATAATATAATAAATAGCAAACCATGTCAATAAACGAAGGGTGGAAATGTCAAACGTTCTAAGTGCTTTTTTTATGATTTTCTATGGAGGCAGTCATGTTCTATTTGCCATGCGCCATAATTTACGTTTGTTCCAAATGCCAATAGGCGTTGGAAGTAGTTCATATGAATGACAATCGAAAGCACTAGTTGTATATACCTCTCTCTCTCTCTCTCTCTCTTTGTCAGCTGTTCCAGGTGCCTTGTCATCATAGTGCACTTAGAATAGACTATAACGCACTTAGAAGTATAAGTTAGAGTAAGTATGTATGTATGACACTTAGAACGTTTTTGGCTATTATATTTTATTATCTTAGTATGGTTCAGTAATTAATTATTTTGAGCTAAGCATTAATTGTATTATACGCTGTGGTGTAGTAAAGAATAGGTTGGGGT
>CABFOV010002780.1:36525-77679 GCA_902141375.1 Timema poppense
TTCAAATAAAACTATATAACATTTTTAATGCTAAAAAGTTTGTGTCTATAATAAAAAAAATTACTCTTAGAACGTTTGATATTTCCACTCTTCTCTATTTTTTGACATAATTAAATTATTATTATTATTAATAGTAAAATAAGTAAAATTGACTTCTTGGTAGTTTTTTAAAATAACTGTACTATAGAAAGCAAATAACATAGTTTAGTATAAACAACAAATCGGTAATCACGTATCATAGGAAAATATTTTATTTCGGTTATCTGTGGTCTAGTGGTCAGAATTATTGTCTACAGATCCAAGATTCGATCCCCCACGCTTCCAAAAATTTATCTGTGAAGCATTTGGTTTAGAACAGGTTCAAACTCAGCCTCACGAGGACAAATGAGGAGCTACCTGCGATTCCAGTTTATAAAACTGAGATTAACGGCCGGAGGATCATTGTGCTGACTACATGACACCCTCAATCCGCAAATGTTGGCACTACCATCGCTAGCGGCGGCCGCTCGGTCGGTATAGCTCACTTGCGGGCTCACAACATGGAGTTATATATTTTTTCATATAAGAAACGGTAATGATGTATTTCAAATTCAATTAATAAGTCGGTTTTATTGTTTCATTGTGCGTTGTCACTTTTTGTAAATCCATTGTAAATGGATTTTTAATACGTACATTTAAATATACTGACGTATAACTTAGGTACAGAACTTTCTAGATAAGAAGAAACTTTTTTTAGCAGTTATAAAAGTTACTAGAATACTTTCCATATACTCATACCATCATACGTAAAGTAATGCGATTTGTATCAGTCACTTTTGATTGATAATATTAATAGGAATAAAGGTGACCTGGCGGTCTAGGGGTAAAGTGTCAGACTTCTGTGCTGGGTGTCCGGGGTTCAATCCTAGGTCCTGGCACAGATTTATTAGATTAACAAACCCTTCCTTCACCTCTGACAAGACATCTTGTGAATGTGTGGAATGCCAAGCCTCCACCGTGGTTCGGATTCCACGTCAAGCTGTAGGTCCTCCATTTCATCTCACAATCCCCCTACCATTACACATTAGCGTAAGTGAGTATAACCCGAACGGGCAGTAAGACGCGGTGCTAATAATAATAATAATAATAATAATAATAATAATAAGCAATAAAAACATAATGATAACAAAGCAGAATTTTATCAATATTAATCGCAATTAATATATTTGCATATTTTTTTAATTTTCATTTTATCAGAATCTTACTATGTATAATACAGCTGAAACTAAGCCTTGCATCTTCCTGTATTCACCTGAAGTATTGATGAAAAAACCAGTTGGATTAATATCAGTAAAAAAAACAATACCATACTTCTTTTAGAAACAAAAACTAAATTGTATGTTCTTTTTAATTGAAAAATGACACCTGGATACCTGGATACGAGAATTGAAACCGGGACCTTTGACTTAGTACGCCAATGTTCTAACCGCTGAGCTATCCAGGAGTTATCCCGTGCCCAAGGTCAATCTTCATTTTAAGGCAGAGTCTGTGTTGTACGTGCGTAAATCGTCGATCACAGACTTGAGTGAGTGAAGAATGACCTTGGGCACGTGATGACTTCTGGATGGACCATTGACGATTAAACCAAAGGTCCTGGGTTCGATTCCTGTGTACATGCATCATTTTTCAATTTGAAAGAATATTATATTTAGATGGTACTGTAACCATAATTAGCAAATTTAATAGCTTGGCTATTTGATCCATCTTTGAAACTAAATTTTTGTTAATAGTTATTTTAAAATTTAAAAAACAAAATACCGACATCTTTCTTACTTTTGTCAGGGTAAGAATGCAACAAACCGCACCTCAAGAACAATCGTGTATCTGAAGGCGAATCCTCACGTGTCATTTTCAATAAATCATTCCCAGTGATTCATTTTTCATGAAAATGGAAACGAAAGGAATTCGTTCACATTTATCATCAATTATGATGATTATGATGAGACTGATCAACTATCGTTTCATCTATAGAAATGGTGCCGTTTAAAATATAGGCGGCTTTCGTTTGTAAAATATATGTGCAGTTATCGCAAGAGTTAGAACAGAAATATATTAAATAAAAGACAAGCGCGTCAACAGACAAATTTCATGAAAAGGTCTAGCGTGTCCATACGTCAGCATGAGTCGAAACTGAAAAACAATTACTGGGGTTTAAATCCAATACAAGGTTACAAATGGTCGCGGTGTAACGTTTATTGATATAAATCTTTAACCCTCCTCGGTGGCGTAGTTAGCTGACACACTAGTTTCGTGTTGAGCTAGATCACAGAGGACGAGGAGATTGAGGTTCGAGTCTCGGTCGGGTGAACTAGAGGTGGTTTTTCTTAAATGTTTTTCCTTTCTCCCTCCACGCAGATGCGGGTTAACTTCCTCTAAATTCAACCTTCCCAATTCCTAATCCATTAGTGTAATTAGTATTTAAGCGTATAACCCGAACGGGAAGTAAGACACAATGCTTTTTTAAAAAAATACCTTGACATTAAAAGAAAAATTAATTAATTATTTCTTGTACATGTTCTCACTGTTTATTTGGTTTTCATTTTCCAATCATTAGAAATGAAGAAAAGTATAACTTCTTTTCATTTTTAATGAAAGCTTTAAATAATAATTCAATTCAATGAAATGAATGTTCATTTTGAAAATGACACGTAAGAACTGGCCTTAATTTCCCGGTTAATTGGTCATGAGACGGTGCTCTCGCTTGTTTTTATGATGAGTGTACACGACTTGTTGCAGCTATGTGCTCCAGTCCATGTATGAACGGAGGTCGGTGTATAGGACCAGAGCTGTGCGCATGCCCGAGCGGTTTCACGGGACAGTACTGCCAGACAGGTAACTCGTTTGTTGTTCCTCACTTGTATTACACTCCTACATTGTTGTTTTTTAAAATACATAGCACTTCTTTTTTTAAACAAAAAAAAGGTCATTATTTACTTAAACTAAATGGGCTAGAGACCAGAATGGTAGTTTTTAAAATGCACCCGCATTCTCAAGAAGACGGACTGGGAAAATCACACTGATAAATCACATGCGAAAAATCACTACAAAATCCCAATGCACTAGGTCGAGATTCGAACTTCGAATTCTCTATCTTAATGCTAGACGTATGTCTTTTAGACTGTATGACCACATTTATGAGTCAAGGATTTTTTTTTTCGCAGGCAAGTGTAAAACTTATTTCACTATAAATAATAATAAAAAATTAAAACGTTAATTGTGTTTCGAATTTAAAGATTATCAATTAAATTTGACCATGGTAAGTTTTGTAACCATAAATG
The DNA here is from genome assembly GCA_902141375.1 of Timema poppense. NCBI lineage: Eukaryota > Metazoa > Arthropoda > Insecta > Phasmatodea > Timematidae > Timema > Timema poppense. The sequence goes on from CABFOV010002780.1 coordinate 39,843, forward strand.
CTGCTAACAGAGTCCTCTAGTGGAGGGCTATTCAACCTGGGGTACACGAAGACATCTAGCAGGATATGTAAAATTTTAAAATGATATATATGCGCACATATATCTCTCATTTAAAACTTATTATTCAATACATTATTTTGGATATAATCTATTTGATTTGTTTTAGATGTAGATTATAGAATATGTATAAATTGCATCAAGGCCGTAGCCAACCAATAATTTCAGGGGGGCGCATCCCTCAATTGCGGAAGGCTATAAAAAAAATTCTAAATGATAAATAGTTCTATGGGCTATCTGAATTTTTTATGGCAACCTAAGCCCCTAACTGCCGAAGGCAAGGAAAAATTATAAATATTAAACACCTCTAAAAGCTATCGGAAGTTTTTTTATGGTAATATAACCTTCTAATTGCTGGAGGCAAGGAAAAATTCAAAATATTAAACACCTCTAGATGCTCTCTGAAGTGCTTTTTATGATAACACAGCCACCTAATTTGTACTAGTACCTTAATTTTGATATTATTTGAATCATAAATAAAGCCATATATTTTTGTTCATAAGATTTCAGGCAGGGTTTCCCCCAAACACACCCCTTCTTACTACGGCTTTGAATTGCATTATGCACCAACAAATTTGTGAGTACCTACATATAAAGTTCAAGAAAAAATTTATATGGAGGTACGTGAACATAAAAGGTTGAATACCACTGCTCTAGCGGATACAAAATTAACTAAAAAACCTTCAATAAGTCTAAAAAGCGTGTACTAAATCATCATAGTTGAAATCAGTTTCGTTAATACCTATTATTTAACTCAACTAAGTAAACGTACAAAGTAAATTCAAAATAACTTCCTTTTTATTGCTTAAAGTATGCTCACAACCAACGATGTCTTAAACAACTTCGTACATGAACTTTTTGAACTGATAAACGTAGGCCTAATACAACGTTTATTCTATTCTTCAGCGCTCGTTATAACGCAAAGGCTACATAAACTCTTAATCGTTTTGAACCAAGCTTCAATCGTACGTGTAGGAATGTTTGGTTATAATACTGCCCACAAAATATCTCGCTTCCATGACGCGTGAAGTTATGGCACCTGCCAACAAAGAAAAAAGAATCAAGGTATGGAGAGACGCTTATAAGCCCGAGACAAGAAGAAAGAATAATAGATGGAAGAAGAAATAAACACGAGGCAAGCGAAAATAAATAACACATCCACGAAGAAACGGGTGAACTCAAGGCACTCAGAGAGAGAATAAAAACTAATTAAAGGGCGTAAAGAGAAATATAAACAGAGACAGAATATGAACAAAAATAACAAAAACCTTAGTGAGAAAGATACAAATATAAAATAAAAAAATAACAACCTAAGTTTCCCCCAAAGCGATGCATCCAAAGAGATTATGCTAGACATCTCTCTCTTCAAACAATCCGACACTCCTCATACCTCCTTGGTTGATTTATAAACCTGCGCACATGACAGAGGCTACACAAAACGACAGAGATAAGAGGACAATGGGAAGGTAATGAATAAAAAGCAAGGGATCACTGGTTCGATTTCCGGTGCGTTGTGAAGTCATGTGGTAAATAACTGCGGGGATTTGGTTTGGTCGTAAACTGGATGTTCTAAAATGGTATCAAAAGACATTGTCAACGGAACACGGAAGATGATATAGAGTTGAAGAGACAAACAATAACTCATTGATTGGAAAAATAAATAAAAAGCTTTGTATTCTGTGCACTTACAGAGGCGTAGAGTTTATTAATCTCTTAACTGAAACAAACTTACCCAAACCGCGTAGTTATAATTTTGCTGCAAAATCACCACAAACCTCTGTTTACTATTTGTTCCATAGAACAACAAATACGGTGTTTGCTAAAAATCATTGATGTCCTTTAAAAAAAGATGAAAATAAAATAAATTATTACTGAGATGCAATTTACTGCTATCTGCTGCCAATAACCAAGAAGCTAAGTTAGTCATGCCATGCTACTGACAACATAACTATTATTTAGCACCGCGTCTTACTACCCGTTTGGATTATACGCTTAGATACTAATTTACGCTAGTGGATTGTGATTTGGGAAAGGTTGCATTTGGAGTAAGTGAACCCGCATTTGCGTGGAGCGAGAATGGAAAACCATCTAGAGAAAACCGCCACCTCTAGTTTGCCCGACCCAGATTTGAACCTTGATCTCCCCGTCCTCGGCAGTCTAGCTCAACACTACTAGCACGTTAGCTAACTACCCCACTGAGGTGGGTGACAGTGTAACTAACTGATATTATATATGCATTGTGTTTTGATCTATATCAAAGACTTTTAGTCTAGAGTTGGATAAGTCAAATTCGTTTTATCATAAATGCCACATTGAACATTAAAAATACTGAGGGAGCCCCACATTAAAAAAATCTATATTGTAATTATCTTAAGTACAAATAATTCCAGCTTATTATTTTACTACTGTATTAAAAAAAGAAAACATTATCCACCTATAGAACATTAGGAATCACTCTATTATTTTTTACTAAAAATTTGAAAGCTTTTATTTGTAACAATGGTGTTAATTGTTGACAGTTGTATATGCATAATATTAATTTTAACTTCATTTGATAAAACCATTGTTGACATGACGTGGTATTTAAACATTGCACATATTTGGTGCACGAATTCATTAGAAAAAATAAATAAAAAATAATGGGGGATTGGGGATATAATTCATGTCAAAGAGTGTTAATTTGCTATACCAACTTCAAATGCCAGAATTCTCCAAATCATGCCAACATGTTGTATTTCTAAATTTCCTCGATGTTTATAAAAATAAGCATAAGTTCGCATCGAGTGATGGTTCATTATAAAGTTCGCGGACCGCACAAAATCATGGATAAGACCGCATGCGGCCAGTAGGCAACGAGTTTAATTAATATATCTGGTCAGGATTGTTATAATTTTACCAAGTCCAAAAAAAAAGCTTATTATATTTTGCATACACCGCAATAATAATTGTCTTATTGATTTTTGAAAATGGTTAGCCTATTTTCCTTTCAATAGCCAAAATATGATTAATTACTTTAAATAAATATGACTTAAATTGAATTAGACAAATTTAGCATAGGCCTAGATTAAACAAATGCTACCTCCATCAGTGGCTGCATGGTTTAAGAAGTCACTCTCACAATAGACTATACTGCGGATGACAGGAAGATCAGAGTTCGAATCCCGGTCGGGTGTACTGAGATTTTCCTAAATGGTTTCCCACTCTCCCTCCACGTAAATGCGGATACACTTCCTCTCTCTAAATTCAACAATTCACATCCTTAACTCATTAGCATAATTAGTACTTAAGCGTATAAACCAAACAGGTATTTAAATGCGGTTAAAAAAAATTAGTTGATACTTTTAAAAAATACACATACAATAATGTAAACTTAGAACATTCTCTTTTAAGAACCAGAGCTTTTACCACCATGTATTAAATTAAACATATTCTTTAGAAGAATTTTGTTGACCTTTGCCTATGTTTTGTATTTCTTAATAGTATTGTTGCCATGAATTACATCCATTGTTGCATTGTTGTTTTTATGTATTATGCCTCTTATTATTCCTTTCCTTACTATATTAAAATAAAAATAATATGTTTCAATTGATCGCAAATAATGATTATATTTGAATGGTTGGTTAACTCAGATAGCATACATAATAGGTTTAATCAACACCTCCCCTGCCTCCCCCCCCCATACCCCCACCAAATATATATTATATACCTACTGGGTTGGGCTATTTTAAAATAGCCCGGTTTTTTCCAGCCTTATGTCTGGTCTAGATAAATGTTTCCCAAACCTTTAGGATTACGCGACATCCCAATACTAAATTAAAAAATAGTGTTTGTACTTTGGTATAAGGTATAGGAACATTTTTAAATTTTACTAGATGAAGATACGTTATGGTGGGGCTCAGAGGCGTAACTAGGATTGATTGGGTTTGATGTCACTCAATGCAAACAATAAATGGCGCCCTTAAGAAATGGTTCTTTAAAATTTGGCTGAATTACTGGTTACAAAATAACAAAAACAAAAAAATACAATTTAATTGTAAATAAAAATTGAAACTTATATTGTTGCTGATATTTCCAATTAATTTGACGCCAAGGGCAAGTGCCCCACCCACTTTACCTTAGATACGCCATTGACTGTGGTCCTACCTTCAGCTGATGATCTGGTAAAACAGCAAAGATGTCCCAGTATCCCTACCTTGGATTGTTGTGGGTTGAATTGAATGAATCTTCACACACTTCTCTTATTACTATTATCCACTTCACACACGATTATATTTAAGAGATTTATAGTGTATTAATAACGTGTTTATCAAGGTTACATTGTGCATAGATATAAACACCAGTGAGAGATTTTTAGCTGCGGTGGTAGCAATTCCTATTCAGAGAAAAAACCCTTTTCGAACTGATTAACAGACCCGCGAAAAAGTACGCTTTACCAAACGTACCACCCTAACAAAAATAAATTTAATTAGAAAAGGTTGTAGACAGAAAATGTTAATTAAGTAATATAACATTAAAAATATACAAGAAATATAAAATTAAATATTTATGTAGAAAACAATGTGGAATGCGTTAGTATGATGAATAAACTTTTAAAAAAACCTCGCATGATGCAACTCTTAAATTCGGCGCATTCAAGTGTTTACGCAAGAAAATGTTTAGCCCAAGCTTAAATTTGCACGGGATCTCGAATAATAATAGTTAATGGGATATTGAAAGGGGTGTTCTTTGGACGTTAGAGCGAGCTCACACTGATCCATGGTGTGACGTCATGTTTTCCAGACATTGACGAGTGTGAGAGTAAACCTTGCGACCAGCACTGTGTGAACTTACCAGGCAGTTTCGAGTGTCAGTGTAAGACCGGGTTCACACTTCTAGAGGACGGAACGTCATGCAGAAACTGTCAAGGTGAGTCATTAAGGCGCTTTAATGGGAAATCAGGGATTCATAAATGTCCAGAAAGCAGGCGGGTTTAAAACGTTCCTGGGTGGAGCTGTCTAGCAATAGGAGAACAAACAGGGGAAGAGGAAAATACAATGTGTTGCAACTCCCCATTTTATTCACAAAGATCCATTCTCAGTTATTTTACCACTTACCTTTTGTTTCTCTGGCATTTAGGTATTGACAATCAACTGAAATATATAGATTTTTGGGAATTTTTAGAGTCTATATATTATGTATTATAAGAAACTAATTTTGTGTTTACTCCAGTGAACACCAATCTCATATACTCAATATATTTAACCTTAGAGCAGCATCTGGCATTAGCTCAGCTACACCCTAATTTTGGTGGTAATAACATTAACTGGTAATTACTAAAGTAATTAAAACAATTTTATTATATTCATAAGTTACATCAAATCATGTTTTCTGCAGCTGTCACTTTTGATAAATATTATCAATACTTATAGAATATACACAAATAAAAGAGTAAAATGTTACCATTGTTGACCACAAAGAATATATATTTGAATTTTCTAAAGTGTTCCAACCAAAATCAGGGTTTTATACCTAAACAACCCCCTTAGTTACTGGTCACAGAAACATGGACACAGCTTAAAGATAATTTGGCGAGAGAGGAGGGGGCTGGAGGGAACCAAAGAACCTTTGGAATTTTAACTAAAATATTTTACAAACACATCTACGTTTTCACTATAATGTTTATTTTTATTTTACAGGTACTTGTCGCAAGTTGGTTCACTAGTACCTGACACCCCACTGATAGTGAACTCGCCTGCTTTTGCACTATGATAACACTAACTATTCCACCTCACTCGAGATTTGAACTAAGGTCTTTTAGAATTGGCTAAACATATCTAAAACATACATTTCTCAGCCTTATCTGAACTAATACTCATTTGTATACTTAAACAAAATAGGGTAGGGATGAGTAAGATAAAATTTAGAAAAAATATGTCTTCTTTTGTGTAAAGAAAGAGCGAGCAGGGGTGGCCGAGGTAAATTTTGCGTCTGGGCGGGATTGCTTTTTGACGCCCCTCCCCTCTTATATAAACCGGAGGATAGTAAAAATATATATAAATAATTTCCAAATCTAACAGCTCCAAACCAGAATGATATGAAAATAGTCTCCAAACCTAACAATAATCTGATCACACTCAGGTTATTTTAGATTAAGTTGGGGGTCTGCTTGCCGCCTTCTCTAAGCCAATGCCCCGGGAAGCCACCTGGTTCGTCCTGCTATTAAGCCTCCCCTGAGAGCGAGAAACCAGGGAAAAAACACCCTTATTAAAACAACATTGCTGGTATCCAAACCCCGACCTCTCTCTCAACTGTAAACCAGGCGAGGTTGACACCTTAGCAAATTTTCCCACTGATGCGGGCGTCAAATATTTGTTTTAAAATGCTTGACACCCATTTTTTACAACATGACACAATGTGACACAAAACAACATAACTCTTCATTTTAGTGACTAGAAAATAAAAAAAACAGCTCGGTGTTATGTATATAAATGCCCTTTAGCAGTTCATGCAGAACTGGTTGAGAAACACACTTCTAAAACACAACTACTTGAACAAATCTCCCCACTGGCACTTTCCTAACCATGAAGTGATGATTATCTGGTGTTATTCAATACTCTGTGTTGCAGATCAATTCCCCACTGAAGCGAGGGACCTTGTTGATGTTGAAATTTTGGCGAAAAGAGTGCAGAAACTCGAAGAGGTGAGCCGTGGAAGGTTTTTGAAAACTCTCCTCAAAGCAAAAAAGCTTTTTTGACCATTTAAAGTTTGTTGCAAATCGCCATTTGATAAGGCCTTTCTCACTTCATAGATTTTTTGTTATGATTTAAAATCATTTTATTGTAAAATTAAATTAAAATATAATCTAGTAGCTTGATTTTATAGTTTTTTTTTACCCATTGTAAGGACAACATTTCTAAAATATTTGTCACAACTTTCATGAGTTTTACAAATGTTTTTTCTAGTAAAAAACTACTTGAAAAATACCATTATCTTTTTATGACAAATTTAGATAATCAGTTTATAATCAATTTTTTAAGTTTTTCATTTAACACAAATGTTATCAACGACTTAATCTAAGGTAATAATGAGGAGGGTAGACTAGAGGAATCGCCTTATTTTGAAGAGAAGATGAGAAAAAAACACAATGAACATCACATCCAAAAAACCACCTTCATTGCACCTGAACTGGATTCAAACTTTAATCTACCCATCAACGACCGCCGAGGGCAATGCAAGTCTAACACCTTAGATTGATAAGCCAAAACTGTGGGCTATGATAAAACTAGACCTTATTATTAAAAGTTGACAATTTTTTTAAATAATCCAACACAGACCATTTTGTCAAATATGTGTATCAAAAAATTACTATGCATGAAAGAAAAATCTGCTAAGTGAAAGATATTTAGTTTGTGTTACTTCCATTCCAACTTAATGTGGTCTCTGTAATCCATCAAAGGAGCTTTGTTCACCCCAATTTTGACCACAGTAAAATAGGTTTCATTCTGGTGATCCTACATGATGTTATAATTTTTACTGCTTTTTGTTTTCAAACTCTGTGATGCTTATTTTCAGATTCTGGGTTACACATTAATGGGATCTCTTCATTTTCCTCTTCGCTTAATCCCTTTTTTAAGTACCACAATAGCAGTTAGGGCATGTTTTCTTAACATGGTGGTATCAACAGTTCTTAACTATCTGTCAAGGATATCCTGGAATTTAAATGACAACTTTTTCTCTCCATTTAAAAAGTTTCTTATCTAATATGATGATAATACTCATGACAAATATTCAACAACTGTTCATATCACCATGTGAAGAAAATTAAACTCACTGTTTTTACTGGAGCAATATTTGATTTATCTTGGATAAAAAAAGTTTTGCTATAAAAACAGCAAAAACACTTTTCTCACATCACCTTAATGAAAAAAAGATTAAGATAAATTTTAAAGATTTAGTCTTGTATCTATCTGGAGGGGGGAAGGGGAAGTATATCAGTGATGCTGGTTGGAATTGAACCCTTGCCTCCACAGTCTAGCCTGCACTACACTCTACAGACAAAACTGAAAGCAAGTAGTTCGTTAAAAAATAAAAACAACCCATTTTATCAAGTCTAAATTTTGGAGAGGAAATATCCATGCTTAAAAAAAATTGGGGGAGGGGAAATGATTTACAATCTCAAAGAGTAAATAACTTTGCTACCAAAAACATCCTCAACTCTATCGCTTTTGGGTCTGTCTTTTCAGAAACGTTTGCGCCGTGGTGAAATCCTGAGGGTTTCTTCTGAAGGTGACAATACAGTCATGGGGTCTGGTGCAGGATCCAATGTAAGGACTAGTGACCCTTTCTCATAGTCCTTGCTTCTTTTCAACATTGTTCAATCTCTTCCTGGGGCACACGAACAAAGAATAAGATTTGCAAAGGGACATTTTTGGAATGTGTGTGTCTTAATGCCATCATCTTTGATCGTTTCAAAATAGCAGCCAACTAAAGTGTTGCCGCATAATTTTAAAATCTACAAATAAATGCCATGGAAATGACTAAATGTAACAATCTGAAATAACACATTTTATTGAAGCTCATAATGTAATAAGTAAATTAAAAACTATAGCTAGCCTAAGAACCATAGTAGCTATTTTCTGGATAAGGAAAGATTTGTTTGGACACATTTTTGTTTATTCATTGGGGAACAAGAAGGCTCTGAGTGAGAGGGAAAATTCTTAAACCAAATATTTACTTAAATTAAAAAAAATTCCCTTTGCAAATAAGTATTCCTTATTATTTGTTTTAAGCATGTTGTGAGAAATATAAATGAAATGCGTGGGCTGGTATTGCAAATGATTTGCATGAAATATTTTCTTTCATTGATGAACTTTTAAGCTGGGGAGATTTTAATTTAATTTGTTATTCATTTTCCACACAAATTCCTCCTTCTAAACCTCCCTCCTTCCCACCTGTGATAAACGTGTGGAAATCATTAGCTACCCTATTTGCTATCAATGATACAAACACCACCAGTGCCTTTATGCTGCCGTTTGTACAAATTACATTGTACATGACTAGCAAAGCTTGGAAGATCGAAATGATTATTAAGTTATGAATATAGCCACATCAAATATAATATTCATGCATTTTGAAAAGTGACACATGGAGAAAGGTTTCAAGCCCAGGACCCTTGGCTTATGTTTTCTAATATAACTTCAACTATTAAGTATAATAATTCTCTTTAGACTGTTGAGTATTCTCTTCCTTTTTACAAAGCCTTGTTCCTTCCAATATCCTCCCTGATTTAGCCTTTTATAGAAGAGTGTTTGAGCACTCGTACACATTGTAATTTATTTCAATTGCCAAAATAAGATAGTTTTAACTCAACAAGATAGTGGGTAATTTATTGTAGTCTTAAAAAAATGTACAACACTTACAAAACAACTTATGATTAATCAAATTTTAAATTGCTTCAAAAAGTTGTAATGTTACACCAACAACAAAAAGTAGTTTTACATCTCCTGTTGAGTACTTCATCACAATCAACCACTGAAGACAATAATATCCTCCCCTCCCCAACCTAAGAAACTCTTGACTGAGTGTGTCAGGGTTGTCACTATTTTCTTTCTACCAAGTTCCTTGTATTTCTGGAAAAGAAGGATTACCACTTTCCCAGGCACTTCATATTGAAGAAAAGAGTAATAAAATTTAATATTTCATCAAATTGACTAAGTGTAAAGTCATGTAACTTATGTTTAAAAGAGGCTGATTTAATATTAATGAAGAAATACATCTTCTGCCGCTTCACAACACTTTGTTAAGGTTGTAATAAGACATGTTTGAATAAGCATACTTAATTCTTGTTCTTTTTTTTTATACAAAAGAGCTATCAAGCTTTCAATTAAATGTCCCAAATTAACAAATATTCCAAGCTTTTACTAGATTTTGCAAAACTCCCTGTGTTTTCCAGATGTGTGGCAACCCTGCATGTGGTCATTCTTGGGCTATGAAACCCCCAATCAAAAAAATATAATATACATCACTTTAATACAAATCTAAAGTCTCCAAGCTATCTCCTAGAACTCTAACTATAATATTTTTGGCAGTTTAAAGTGAATATATAATTGTGCCCTTGCAACACCCATCCATCTTCATTGGACCTGACCAAAGAAATTAATGAATACCTTTATTCCTTGATTGCTTTGTTGGTTTTACATTGTTGCTTGGACTGTCCTGCAACTATAGTACTACTGGGAGGATTGATATAAATACTAGCATGTAAATATTGTAATTCCATACAAGGCAGATGTTTTAACTTTGTTTATTGTTTCGATAAAATTAATTTTAAAAAGTTGAGTGATTTGCACTTTAATTTTACCTATTTGATATAGATAGGTAAATTAATTTTTAAACAAAATGTACTAGTATTTAACCATACTAAGGCTATGGAATGAGGTGAAAGGGGCAGTTTCCAGCAGACCCTTGATACCCCAAACATTTAATGTTAACAGCATAAATTATTGTTGCATCCACAACATGAGTGCATAAAATAAAATGTGTTTTTTAACTGACTTTGCATTCTTCTCAGATCTTTGACTTGGGCAGTTAGAGTGGTGAAGATAAGAATCAAGTAGACCTAGCTTATAAATGTCAGGAACATTTTTCTTTTATTCATTTTCACAGTTTAAATATTTTGTTAATAAAGCACATCATATTTATAATTGTTTTGTGTTAACTTCTTTAGAGTGTATGACATTTTTTAGTCAACTTGTGACATGGGCTGCAGTGCACGCATCGTCATCACTAGTCAATAATTTGTAATGTTTTTGACATGCTTGAGCTATTATACTACAGAAATTAAGTCGACCTCAGGAAGGGTTTCAGTGATGAAAAAGTTACACTTGGGAGGTTGAAAGGAGTACCCAAAATTCTCTCGGCAGCTATGAACATTATTTACATCCATTACTGTTTCCTGCTTATGGTCTAGGTCAGTTTTTTTTAAATTCAGGTTATATACTTTCCACTGCTGGCTTGCTAGACCTGCCATAGCTTTATATGCCTTATAATCTAACTTAAGACTAGGACAGGCACAACATCCAGTTCCTGGCCGTTAATTTATCACTATGAAAGGGTAAACCCACACTTAATAAATGATAAATGTTCGGCCATGCCGGGAATCGAACCCTTAGTTAAGTACACAAATATGCTATCGCCTGAACTAAGCTGTTAGATTTATGAACATTAAGTTAATTGCTTTTACCCACCTATTTACCGATATCCTTGCTAGATTATTTTATCATCACAGTCAAAAGTATACTAATAAAATAAGTCATAATTTTCCAGGAAATGGCATTAGAAGCGGAGACATCAGGAACATTGGCGGAGCTTGGCAGGAAGATGGAGACTTTCACGCAGTTGATTCAGGATCTTAAGACTCAACTTACCAATGTAGTGAGTGAAAATTCATTAAATAACATTGCTAGCAAACACAATAATTTATTAGACATAAAATGGGTAGGTTTAGTTCTTTGACCCTTAGTTCTACAGTTTTATCTCTTAGTTCTCAGTTATAGAAGGTGATCAAAATGTCCGCTCCACAGGTTTTTTTTATCACTGCGTCTTACTACCAGTTCGGGTTATATGCTTATGTACTAATCACAGTGGTTTTAGGGATGAGGAAGTTTATATCTGGATGAACTGTACACATATTTGCTTGTAGTGTAAGTGGGAAACTATTTTGGAAAATATCACTCTCAGGTACACCTGACTAAGACTAAAACCTCAATTTCCTCATCATCTGCAGTATAGTTTACTGCATGAATGACACCTTAGACCATGCAGCCACCGAAGCGGGTCTATTCACATTAGTTGATGGCAAACATTCTACATAATATTTATCACTCTTACCCAATAAAGTGTAAGAGTATGTGCAAATAAATAACACTTTCAGCACTTAATCTAACATAGTATATGCAGTGTTTGTAAATAAAGTGGAATATTTTTGCTCATGATGTGAATGTTGTATTTCTAGTACTACTTCAGAGAGCATTTTCAAACCACTTGTAAAAGTTTTAAAAAATCTTAATAAATCTGATACATTTTTACAGATAAGGGTGGAAAAATATTTTATTTAGCTTTAAAATTTGTTCTAAATATGATTGTCAGTAGTCATGTCACATTTTCATATACAGGCAGAAACCGAAACACTAGCCGGCCTGTTGACACATCACACGTCAACTTTTGTAGTGACAGCTCTCAACCATTGTCTTCAGATATTATAAATGTAAATTTGAAATTCAATTAACCCCAAGGGGGTGACCTGGTGGTCTAGGGGTAAGGTGTCAGACTTCTGTGCTGGCGGCCGGGGTTCGATCCTCGGTCCCGGCACAGATTTATCTGATTACCAAACCCTTCCTTCACCTCTGACAAGACATCTTGTGAATGTGAGGAATGCCAGGTCTCCACCGTGGTTCGGATTCCACGTTAAACTGTAGATCCTTCATTTCATCTCACAATCACCCTACCATTATACATTAGCGTAAGTGCGTATAACCCGAACGGGTAGTAAGACGCGGTGCTAATAATAATAATAATAATTAACCCCAAACTAAAAATTCCTCCTTACATATATTTTTTAAGATTTTGTCCATATCCTCAGTGTATAAGTTTTTATTTAAAAAACGAAATTATGAAAATAATTTGGGTATAGCACTGAAATTTCATTTTTGAAAGGAATCACTATATTTTAAATATATAGATGATGCTCATAATGATTTGAAACAAAACATTTAAACTTCTTTATAAGATGCTTTAACAGGATTGCCAGTATCCTTTTACTACCAAATTCACTGTTTATTTTCAAAAGGAATTCTCATTTTCCCATACAGTTTAGATTGAAGAAAAGAGTAATGACAAAGTGTCAATTCAAGTAACTTAACTTATGTTTAAAATAAGATGATTTAAGATCAATGGGGAAATACATCTTTTGTGACTTCACAAACCTTGTTTAAGGGGCAATAAGACCTGTTTGAATCAATTTGATTAATTCTTCAGTCCACTTTTTCATCCATTCATAGACCTACTATTTTAAGCTTTCCGTTAAATGTCCCCAATTAAAAAATATCCCTGTATTTTTCACTAGATTTTGCGGAATTCCCTGTGTCTTCTCGAATTTTTCCAGACACGAAAAAATTACCTGTGTTCTTTTGGCAACCCTGATTAAGCATGATAAATTTTTGATATCCATAACCACTGGTTTGGTGAGGATTGCGGTGGTCAAAACAGCAAGTCATGGTACTCCTAAGTACTCCCAAGTACTAAAAAAGCTATAAGCCCAATTCCATCCCCACACCCTTTTCTTTACTTGTTTCTAGGAAACCCGCCAACAAGAGCAGTGGAAGCTCATACAGAAGACCAAAAGCTCTGAGACAATTGTACGACGTGTCGTCCCCCTGTGTAAGCAGGTGTCACTGATGCAGCAAAGGATGGATCAATGTAAGTCATTACCCAGCAAAGTCCAGAAGATCCCTCACCAAATTGGAAGGAATAATCACCAATACGGTAGTTTTTCACTTACATAACCTGAGAATCAATTTTCATAAATAAAGACTCGCCCAAGCTGTAGAGCACAAGGACAAAGGCGGCAGGCAGTCTTGTTTAGTCTGATTTGTCGATAAAGGAGAAGTTAAGGGTTTTGAATCCTGGCAGAGTATCAAGGTGTTTTTTTCTTAAATGGTTTCCCTCCATACAAATGTGAGTACACTTCCTTTAAGATCTACCTTCCTGGAAAAGTAGTAAAACACAAAGCATAAGAAGAAAATCTAAAAATAGTCGAGGCTAGGTCCATCATGACACTAACTTTAAATATTGGCTAACCACTTGGATATTTACAGATTTGTTGACCATCGTGTGATGGTACTAGTTTAAAAGTGTGTTGGCCTTTTCTCTATGACGATCTGTAACAGATGTCTTGTTTACTGGTTAGGAACACTTTAAAACAAGGTTTTTGTCCTGACTTTGACCTAGGGGTTAGATCTGGACACAATATACTTAGAATGGTTTTCTTTCCTCTCTCCAGGTAATATTTAGTCCCTTAAAATGTACCTGTGTCCTTTTGCTAGAGAAGTTTAAACTAATAGGAACAATTGGCACTAAAGTAAGTTATACACACTACAAAAAACTAAAGTCAGTATGTGATGGAGTTTACCACAGTTAGGAAATCCCAGTCACTAAATATCCATAGTAAATAACTTGGGGGAAAAAATGTAAATGTTACATTTTAACACTGTATAGTTTAGTGAAAAATAATAATTTGACTGCATTAAGAGATTTTGTTTTAACTTTAAAAACTTTTGTTTGTATCTTCTCACAGGCTTTTTTCCCCCCCCTAGGGAAGTGCCAGTATTTTAAAGTTTTGTTGACAAATTGAATTATTCCACTCGAGTGTCACATAATCCAACTTACCACAAAGATGGTTGGTAACGAAAGAAAAAAAAACTGGTACTTTCTTTCTCGTTCTATTCTCCTTGAATTATACCGAGCATGCCATTAGAGGCCAAAACCCTAGTTAAGCAACAGGCTTATTAAACTCCTAGGGTGCTATAACCGCCTTGCTACACAATGATTAATGCTTTTGCTCCATAGCTCACACACCAAGAAATATATTGTAATTTATGTAAATGGTAGAGTGTAGTTTATTGAAGAGAATTTGAATTACAATATGGCTCTTTAAAAGAGTGAACAAAATAATAATCTAGTCACAGAACACCTGTTTGATAAAATGTAAATACACTTTGTAAAAATTCAAGGTTGAAGACTTCATTTAATAATAAATTAACCACTTAGGTGATCGAATGGTATAAAGCATCACTTTTGCTATAAACTGGACTGTCAATGACAGGGAGATCGAGTTCGAATCTTGGTTGGGTGTACTGAGGCTGGTTAGTCCTAAATCCTTTTCCTCTTGCTTCTCGCAAGTGTGGGTGCACTTCCTCTTCCCTAACACATTAGCATAATTAGTACAAAGGAAAGAGAAAATATTTTAAGTTCTACAAATTTGTTTATAGTAGTAGGTTTTAAACATTTAAAAAAAGTATTAACTTACACAATAATAATAATAATTTAAAAAAAATAGGTCTGAGTTTATGACATAATTAACTATAGCATTTCAATAGGAATTTTTTTCAGTTTTTATATTGGGATTGAAATTCTTAAAATTCATAAATCTACCCCTATGTGAGAGCTTATTTATTTACCCTGTGTATTACTACCCATGCATTTAAAGCTAAAAGACAAAAGATAAAATGATTAGTAGAAAACATGTTTTTTTTTGCACTAGCTATTACCAACAAACTGTGCATTTATTATCGTAATTTAGGAGAAATATTCCTACATTAGGTGGAAGTAGAGTGGGAAACCATTTAGGAAAACTCACCCTCAGTAAACACGACCGAGATCCTAACCCAGATTTCCTTGTCATTGGCAATCCAGTCTATTGGGAGAGTGACTCCTCAAACCAGCACTTATTTCTCAATTAAATTTAGTCATGGAACTCTTATATTTCGTACAACATAAGGGAAACCCTTAAATATTTTTAGCGCAGCAGATTAAAAAATAAATGCACTACCGGTGAAAATTGCCTTAGTTCAAGGTCAAATACCTTTAAATTTAAAGTTATATTTTTCCAGGGGTAAAGAAACTACACTTTTTGTTGTCCCATAAATAAATGGAGCCACCCTTTATACATGTCTGTCAGGGGAAAATAGTAATAAGGTTTTACTCTTGATTAAATGATTATACTTTCAGATTCTATTTATTATTATTAATATTTAAAAAATACATAAAGTCAACATACATCTTAATGAGTAGAGTGTAATATTTTCTTTATTTTTGCCAAATTATTCTTATATCCTTTTTAATTGTTGACAATAATTTTATATGTATGTATGGAGATGAATCAAGTTGGTTTCGATACTTGGTTTTGGTTCCAGAGTATAGAGAGAATCCCCAATGATGTAAAAGCGACCAGATATAAACATACCAACATTATTTTTAACTTTTAACGTATAAAAAAAATGTATCCTTTTATTTTTTCGCGGAAACCCATTTTGGAAATGCTGCCTTAGACCATTTGAAAACTGAAGCGGGAATTAAAACAAATGAATACATATTGACTTATAAAGCCATCAAACAGGGTGAATTTACAACAGGTGTTCCATATTCTTTGCAGTTCTAATCTTCGGAACTTCACCCCCAAAAAAATATTTCGAGTTGTTGTTCTGCAGATAGAGCCAATCTTAAGAGAACTTAGTTAGAATCCCAAAGGGGCCAAAATGCATCCTTATTTTTGCATATTACTAAAATTTAATTTTTGTAAGTGGGTGATCACTGATCATTATAAGCCATACATTATCAATAGAGAGAAAATCACACTTCTATTCACTTTGATTCTTGTATCTATTTCAGACTTAAGTTAATATGTTCTATTTGGTGGAACGTAAAGGAAAGGTGGATAGAAACATATAAAAGGAAACTTAACACAACATGGCTTTTACAATTTAAAGAGGTAATGGCTGCATCAGGGTGGCTACAAAACATATTTTACAAAATTCCCTGACTTTTCCAGGGGTTTTCAGGGAACATTTTTCAATTTTCTCAGACTACTTTTTTCCAGTTTTATTGGTGGATGATGACTTGTTTTATTTATTATTGATCACACATTAAAAAAAAGTTTGTATCTACTAAACATAAAGTTTTATCAGTTATTTTAAAAATTAAAATGTTATTTTATTTAGTTATTATTAACTTTCGTTTTAGTGTTTGGTTGCAAAATTAATGGGCTATTTTGGACATATGTTTTAATTCCCTGATTTTTCCTTATTTTTAGTTAAATTCCCTGACATTTCCCTGTCATTCAAAAATTCCCTGACTTTTCCAGGTTTTCCCTGTCTGTAGCCACCATGTTCATCTTAAATAAAATCCATTGTTTGGTAAAAATTTATTTTCTTCAAGAGGTAGCCATTACCTTCTTGTCCAATAGCAGCAATGTAAAGTGTGAACTTTTTTTTTTAATTAAAAAAAAGTTTGTATCTACTAAACATAAAGTTTTATCAGTTATTTTAAAAATTAAAATGTTATTTTATTTAGTTATTATTAACTTTCGTTTTAGTGTTTGGTTGCAAAATTAATGGGCTATTTTGGACATATGTTTTAATTCCCTGATTTTTCCTTATTTTTAGTTAAATTCCCTGACATTTCCCTGTCATTCAAAAATTCCCTGACTTTTCCAGGTTTTCCCTGTCTGTAGCCACCATGTTCATCTTAAATAAAATCCATTGTTTGGTAAAAATTTATTTTCTTCAAGAGGTAGCCATTACCTTCTTGTCCAATAGCAGCAATGTAAAGTGTGAACTTTTTTTTTTAGTAAAAGCCATATTTTGTCTTTTCCTTTTAAATGTTTCTATCCAACTTTTCCTGTACATTCTTCCAAATATTACAAAATACCTCAAGAAGCAAAAAGAGGTTTTCCTCAAAGAGAAACTTACGTAATACTTTTACTTACCTCATAATATCCTTCCAAACTAAATGTAAAGTGAGTTTGGTTTGGCGTTTAGGAGAAAGTCAAGGTCTCAGCCTGGTTTACTGAGGGGGAAATTTTCTGAATATTTTTATTTCTCTCTCTCTCTCTCTCTCTCTCTCCACATAAATGAAGGAACATTTATCCTCATTTTTAATAATTAAATGCCTGGACCGTTAGTAAAGGGCAGTGCAAATAAAATTAGTTTAGAAAATATGTTTTTATGGTCAACAATGATAACGTTTTACTTTAATGCTAGTGTTGTTATTATAAATAATGATATCCATCAAAAGTGAAATCCATAGATTATATGTTGACTGCCATGAAAGTAAGGGGTGTGTGAAATTTCAATTTGGCTTTGGAAAAATATTCCAGCTTTGAATTACGAAGTTTCAACTATAAAAATATTTACAGCTAAAGCGCCCAGTTTATGATAAATTATTGCCATTCTGTGCTTTTACGTACATCAAAAAATGAATATCCATATAAGAATAATTTGAAAGTAATTGAATGGTATGTTTGATTCACAGTATAAGCTTAGCGTGAAATATTATAAACAATAATGTGAAATAAAAAAATTCTTTATGATTTTAGTGTTTAGTTATATAAATAAGCACAATATAAGGGGTTTTTCCAAGCATAAAAAAATCAACAAAAAATATTAGTTTTTGAGAATATTTCATATATTTGTTTCAAATTAACTTTTAATAGAAAAAGTATACTTAGCACATCCCCAAAGAAAGATCTAGTAACTTTTCTAGCTGTCAGAAAAGGTTCTTACTCACCTTAAGGCGTTAGGAACTTGAAAGTTTATTGCAGCACTTACATAAGTACGCCATCTACAAGGCTGTAGCCAACCAATAATTTTGGGGGCGGCAGCAGCAGGGGGGGGGGGATAGATTGGTGGGCACACACCCCAATTGCTAAAAGCTAGAAAAAATTCTAAATGAACAGTTCTAGAAGCTCTCTGAAGTGTTTTTTTTTCATGATAAAATAACCCCCTAACTTCTGAAGTTTTGGAAAATTTCTAGATATTTAACACTTATAGAAGCTCTCTGAAGTGCTTTTTATAGTAACACAGCCCCCTAATTTGTATTTGTATCTTAATTTTGATATTGTTTGAACCCCTAAACCCTCCCCCCCCGTCTACGGCCTTGGCCATCTATACCTATCTTGAGCTAGTTCTATTCAATCTACCTCACTACACCCTTTCAAGGCTATTCTAATGTTATCTTCCTAACAGACTCTTCCCATTAGGTTTACCAGTCAATACTATGAACATAGTTCTATATTCTCCCATTCGCGCTGCATGTCCTGCCCACCGTAATTTATGAAACTTGACTATCTTAACAATGTATTTTGCTTAGTACAGGTTATGTTATTCATTATGTAACCTCCTTCGCTCCATATCTTCCTAAGCACTTTGTTTACAAACACTCTTAATTTAACAGGTAACAGGTTTCACGTCCACAGAGAATCGGTAAATTTTTTTTGTATAGTCAGAGTTTTACATTCCTTGACAGCAGGTGAGATATCAACTTACTGAGTAATAGCATTCATTTTCCCACTGTATTATTTTCCTAATATCCAATCTAATATCATTATTGCTAGTTAAAATAGTTTCTAAATATTTAAACTCATTAACCATGTCAAATGATACGTTGCTCAAAGTATTCTCTAAATTATCATCCCCAATCTGCGTTCTTTGTGTGATCATAAACGTAAGTTTTTTCAGTGTACAGTTCTAGACCTATTTCTTTACTAGTCTCTAATAAAATTTCAGAATTTCTGGTCAGACCTTCCTTACTATTGCCCAACAAAGCTGCATAAATCAACTTCCTATTAAAATTGTGCATGTAGTAATAATGTATATGTTTATGTTGGACAGGTTCATGTGGAAATACTCTCAGCAGTTATCCTTAACATTATGTGACAAAGGCTGTCCAAGAACATCAAGAAACAACGCGTGTTGCAAACAGTAGTGTACACTGACACGATGGACTATGACCGGAAGACTAACTTATAAGGGTCGCAATTCTTTCTTAAGATGTTTGTGGGTGAATCGTGCAGCAGAAACACTGAGATAATAAATGGCTTGTTAAAAAAAAAAGATGGTTTGTTTTAGAAACTTGCTAAATATTGGTGGTGAATTATTTTAGATTAGCCCAATATTCGTTGATGTGCCAGCATATTCACTGCCTTAAAATTGTTATTTTTAGTCTAACATTTAAGTTTCATTTATTAATTTGAGCACATGAAAGATTTTTTATCTTTTATATGGAGCAAAAATGTATATTCACAATTTTATTGTAGTTGTAATGATTGTGCCAAAATAAGTCGATTTTTAAAATGTTGAATGAACATGTTTAAATGTGTTATCTAGAGAATAAAGTATATAGAAAAAAGACCGCAAGGGAGGCCATGAAAGAGATGGGAGTAGCATATATCAGAAAGTGTGCAAATGAGAAGAGAAGAATGGAAGCAAATAAAGGATGAAGACAGATGGAAGGATAGAGGAAGATGGAGGCAATTTACTCAAATGACCCAGCCACTCGCTGGAAACAGTCAATGTTGATGATGATCTAGTGACTAGCCCTTTTTAAAAAAAAACTGTAGTATTTTAAGATTTTAAATGTGATAAATAGTGTTCTTTAGTTTGTGCAAAGGATTCGAAAACTTCACCTTTCTTCGGACATTTGTCAGCTTTGAAATAAATGTACAGCTTTGACTACTATAAAAATATTAAGAGCTAAAAATCACATTAATGTTCAATTTGTTTGGATTTATGTGTGTGCAGTTATGGTCTTTACAAATTGATATTCACATGGCATAAATCTGAATTAATTGAATTGCATTGCATTATATAATAACTTGATTTATCAGCTTCAAATAAAATATGTTGAACATTTTCGCAATTAAACAAATATATATTTATACTTAGTTTCTTAAGTTATATAAATATCCATTATATAATTATTGTTTTTTGCAACATAAAACAATAAAATATAACATTCACACTTCGGTTCAGTTTCAAATCGAAAAAGTAGTTTTCGCACAGCCCTAGTGCTCAGTATGTACTTAGATTTAGCGTCATGACATAGTAGCTAAAAGGTTTGTGTGAAATTTGAATACAATCAAATGCTTAGCTTTAGCTTATGTGTTCAGTATTTTAGAATAAAGAGTGTTTCAATTTAGTGTTTCTAATAAACACTTTACAGTAGTAAATTTAAAAGAATAAGCCATCCAACCTATTTTTTAAGAAAACATTCTATAGACAAAAAAAAGACTATGATTGCTTAGGACTTTTTTTTTTTTGCAAAACTTTGATTTGATTAGTTACGAAGAATAATAATTTTAACATACTATTTTTTCATCCAAACCATTAATAAATCTAGTGGATAAAAATCCACTCGATCACTTCTATCAGGATCAATTTTCTCTTTACTCTAACATGGTGATATTTTAAATATGACATTATTTTAATGATAAATTTATTAATAAAAGCACTAGATAATTAATGAATATTAAATGGAATGTTTAATCAAAGCTCTTAAATAAGGCAGACCGCTAAAAATTATTTTTGGAAATATAAGGCTAGTTTTGGCTACATTGTTAATTGAATAGAAAGTACTGAATGTAATAATAAAAATCCTTTTTTAAATCAAACTAATCAACATTCTTTTAAATAACAACAAAGACGGTACATTTTGGTATAAATTGTTTTTACATAGTTTGTTCAATCTTTGATTATTGAATATAAAGAATGGTTTTAACCATGAAATTTTTCTGGCAGATGCTGATGCATTTACAAGTTTTCCCTCCTCATCCTGTAAGCTCTAACTAGCTCTCTAGGGTGTATCGATAGTAATATGAACAATACAATTTACTTGCAATCTTGCTCAAATTGAAGCTTAAATTATCCGTGTTTGTCTATCAGTTTGGTTTTACGCATATGTACTAATTACACTAACGAGTTAGGGATGAGCAAGGTTGAATTTAGAGAAAGTACACTATCATTTGCATGGAGGGAGAGTAGAAAACAATTTAGGTAAAAACCCTCTCAATACATCTGGCCAGGATTCGAACCCAGAGCGCTCTGTCATTGACACCCTATACTTTGCAAGTGTGATGGCTTAGACCATGTGGCCACTGAAGCAGGTTTATCAATGATCATCTTAACCCCGACTATCTTAATTACCAACCAGCCCAATCTCTGCAGCCAAGACCTAATCCTCTTCATTCCCGGAGTCAGCCCATTTCTGTTCATTTCTATTCAATTTATAGGGATGCAGTAGGCTTCAAAAACATTTGACTTTGCTTCAAAAAATTATTTCAAATTCAACAAGTAAGAACTTGATTCAATTCCTGGCATGGCCGAAAAATGTATCATTGGTAAAATGTGGTTTTACTCTTTCAAATTGATAAATTAACAGCCGGTGACTGGATGTTGTATACGTCCTAGTCTTAAGTTAGATTATAAGGCATATGAAGCTAAAACAGGCCTAGCAATATATGACTTGAATAAAAAATTTACCCAGTTCATATGTTGGAAAAGTAATGGATGTAGTGGTAGAATGTTTCCCCCCTTAATCCAAAAAACCTTAGTCATGAATCATTTTGGATCGTCATCATTCTACTGTATAAGAGATCTAATGAGTATCCAGTGTGTATAGACACACATACACACACAGAGCACTCAAGTTAATTTGGTTTTATGAACAAATAATTTATTGAGAAACAAAACTTTAATACACATCCATTACTGTTTCTAGCCTGTGTCCTGGGTCAGTTTTTTATTCAAGCATTATATTTTTCCACTACCGGCTTGTTAGGGCTGTAGTAGCCTCATATGCCTAGGACAAGCACAACATCCAGTCCCCGGCTATAAATTTATCAATGTGAAAGGGTAAACACATATTTTCATCAATGATACATTTTCACCCATGCCAGGAATCAAACCCGGGACCCTTACCTCAGTAGGCAGACATGTTACCGACTGAGCTAAGGTGTCGGACAAAAATTCAAAAGATTTGAGATGTATCCAAGATGTACTGTAAAAGAATTGTAATTATTAGTAAGATAATGTGTAGTAATTAAACTTTTATGTAGAGATGGGATGATAGAATCCTAGATTCTTATGGAATTTGAGTGATTCATTATTCGTAAAATCTCAAATAAGCATTTTGAATATAATACATTTATGAAGACCTTGACTTTGAATAAATTTTTTTAAGTAAATGGTGAAAGGAATTGTATTACTCTAATTTCATAAAAAGTGTTCTCTTTGTTGTTTATGATGTAATACAAATGACAAACAAAATATAATTTGTCAGTGGAACTAGGCATTAAAATGACCCTTAGTTATTCAATATTAAAATTTTCACTTTAAAAGGATACATTTTTAAATACATGAGGTTTTGAATTTGGATTTAAAATTTAAAGATTTGGATTCGAATTATCTTAACTTTTGTCAACATTTGGGGAAGATTGTAAAAGATTGTGTACAACCTTACACCCTTGGCAAAGATACTGTCCTTTTCTCCACTTTAATGAAGCACCCTTACTTTAAATATAATTTGATTATAAACTTTTGTAGTTTTCCTTTTTTTTTTGTACAAAATAAAAAATAAATGAAAAATTCTGAAATATGCGATCTACTTCCATACACTTTTGCGTAAAGTGTGATTTTTTTTACTATTTTAAAAAATGAAAAAAAAAAAAATGGATGGTTTGCAGAAAGAAAACCTTCCTAAAAGCTGAGTATCACTGTATTTTGAAAGTTTAACACAGTGTGGTTCAACTTTTCATGACTTGCGGGCCAATCTGCATAATCTTATTTGTTGGGGACAGGAAAGTTGGGGTTCTAATCTTGGCTGGTTGTATTGTCATGACTCATGAGGGGGTTTTAACCAAAATGATTTTCCACTCACATAAAGTTACCTTTCCTCTAAATTCCATCTTTTTCATCCCTACCCCATTAGTGTAAATATGCAGCATTAATTTGTGTTGATTTGTTAAACAAGGACGAAGTTAGAGGAAAGAGGAATATAAACACATAAACAAATGAAATATGGCTTTTACAATAAAAAGAAGAACGCATTTCATTCTTTACGATGTTGCCATTGGACAAAGAGGTAATATCCGACTCTCAAAAGAAAATTGATCGCTACCACTCAATTCCTTGACCTAGTTTCATTCTATTGAAACTCATCAGGAAGTGAAATGCACAAAACAACTTTATAAAAGATAAAACAAAAATGAACACAAAAGGGAGAAAAAGGAAATTGGTAAAAGAATAGTAGGACACTAATAAAAATAAACTATTAACCACACAGGCATTTTAAAATTCAAAGTGAATTTATTTTTTGAGGTCTCATTGAGGCTCAAAGTCAATGACTAGCCTTAATTTAGCCTTGATTTAATAGTCTTTATCAACATGAAGTTTGAATATTTTACCATCTTTAATTTTATTTCTTTTTGCCAATCTTCTTGTTCTTCTGCTTCATAGACTTCTTGTGCTTTATAGTCTTCTTGTTCTTCCTACTCCGAGCCAACGCCCTCACCTTCCTTTGGGACAGCCATACTGGGTATGTTCCGTGTTTGTTCTTCATATTCAGGAGACTCTTCGTCTCTAGTTTCTTATCCACTTCCAAGTCAGGTACCTCTATCATCTCCTGCGGAGTGCTCGGCTCTTCGGCTTTCTTGTCGGCGGAGTCAACTGTCAAATAGAACTTGATTATAACATAAATGCAAAGGAATAACCATTATTGTTCATACAATAAATAAATTACTGGTAATTATTAATGTAGATGTGTAAATTAATGGGGCAAAATAATTAACAATAAATACTATTGTAAATTGTATTTAAATTCTAAACAGATAAAATTTTACAGGCAATTGAAATTATAAAAAAAGTATTGTTGGTGAATACATGAATGATTATAATTATAAAAAAATTTAAGATACTTTTAAACTAGTGTCCAAGGTCCTGTCATCCTGTCTCTACATTTTTAATTACTTAATATCATTGCTTCATTCTTGCTAATCTCTCTGTCTTAAACAAGCATTGTTCTAGCCTCTCCACCATTGTCAGTGAAAATAAGCAAAGCTTGAGGCCTCTAACCCTCTTAAGGTGCTTACATAATACTTGAACTAGACTAAGTGCTCAAGTGCATTTCAAAATTAGAACTAAAGCATTTCATAACTAATGTTATTTTTTTCTGCTAAAAACTGAAAAGTAACATTATTATAAACTTTTTTCGCATTGCACGATAGCTACCTCTAACTGTAGCACTACCATGACCCCGCGGGGCGTTACGTATTCTCTGTATGGACCCCAAGAAGTAAGCGGTTGAATCCAACGAGGTGTGGGAATGACATAGATAGTGACGTACTAAAGTTAAGTACAAAACCAACACTATTTATCAATGGAATG
This sequence comes from Timema poppense, assembly GCA_902141375.1. Lineage (NCBI taxonomy): Eukaryota > Metazoa > Arthropoda > Insecta > Phasmatodea > Timematidae > Timema > Timema poppense. The sequence continues at coordinate 64,871 of CABFOV010002780.1, forward strand.
TCTAAACTATTAGAGCAAGAATTGAACAGTACATGAGATGCCATGATGTGAGAGCTTCGCACTATAACGATGGACTTTGCAATAACCTAAGGTCATGCGTTTGACCCCACATGGCAGTAGCCATGCACGGCTGAAGCTGCATGACCACAAATTAACTATGGATTATCATATCTTTGATGGTTATTAGTTGAATCTCTCGCTCCCTGAACCCAGACCAGATCTTTCAAAACTGGCGCAAAGTTTTGCCCCCTGTTAATACCCAACCAAGCAATTGACTAGTACCTACTTCGGTGGCCGCAAGGTCTAAATCAGAGTTGGGCAACATATTTCTCGATGTAGCTACAGGTCTGGCGAATGAGAAGTGAAATTCGCCACACATTGTAAAAATTGAGGGAATATATTGCTCAAACTATTATTTAAAAAAACCTGTTATAACAAGTTTCTTCAAGACATGCACACTTTGACTATTCAGTTACTACTGCCTAAGGCGCAAATGGTGAACATGGTTTGTATTGAAAGTGTAAGACAATTTAGTGCTAAATTTAGCAGTCCTTTTCTATGAATGTAAAGATGAAACGAAGGGTTTATAAAGGAAGTGAAGGGGAATAGTGGGTGGCAGTCGCCAATAACTCAAAATGGTCACCTAGAACAGCGGTTTCCAAACCACCAATGGTATGTGCAACTATTCCCGGTGGTACGCCGTGAGAAGCCAAATAAAACAAGCTTATTGAAGACAGAAAAAGATTGGGCCCTATAAAATCTTATAAATATATTCAGACCAAATTATAACCAAAAGTAAAAAAATATTTAAACAGTGGTTGGAGGGGATGGCAACATTGATCCATGCTCAAACAGTTGGTGCAGCCTGTGTATATCCCTGGGCACCGTTATAGTGTACCGATTTGGTAAATATTCGGCTTTATCTTGATGGTACTCTAAATAACAGAAATTGTTGGAGTGGTACATCATTCAAAAATATTTGATCTAAGGGTTATGGAGAAGGAGGTTAGATTTTAGAGGGTGTGCACCTATATTAGTGTTGTTTTTATAAATGTATTAATTTGGGGTATTTAACTTGCACTTTTTGAACTGATTGATTATATCAGCACACGAGAATTTCTATAGGCGAGAGCGAAAGGTTCTATCAATTTTGCCGTGAAAGGTATGTTCACATACCTTGCAGAGCTATTTAACATGCCAAAATCGACATCGGACCAACGGCTTTACTTTTTCTCTGAATAAATTTGTGCTATAGATTTTTATCTCTCAAGAAAAATCCGACGACCCCAGCTGGGCTTAAACCCACAAATATCAGGTCCTAAGGCAAGTACTTTACCCCAAGGTCACCGAGATCGACTATATTAGTGTTAAAACACCCACTAGTGAACATGGCAGTGCGTCGAACCCCATTCGCTGTCAACAGTGAGAAAATGCAATATGTCTCTTTCCTTATAGCACTAGCCCCCACTGCAGATTCTACTATCATCTACAGTAAAATGTTCAGAGTACCGGTAAGTGCCTTTTAGAAAATACAAACTTTTTTGTGGTTAACATTGATAACATTTACTTTAATACCTAACTTATTTGTGTTATTGCACTGGTATGGATATTATCTATCAAAAATTACAGCTGCAGTTCAAGTCACTTAACGATTAATTTTCAGGCCCCTTTCTATCCATGGGTAATGAGAACGGAGTCCTCGAATTACGGCATATTTGTTGCTGTGGAGGCCGAAAGTTCATGAAAATTTGTAAAAGGTGGAGTGTATCAAGTATGCCGTGCAAGAAAGGAAAAGTGTTATGTGGCCTTGTGGTTTTCTAACAAGTGGCCACTTTCCATCTCTTTTTTCCATTTAATTATNATCGAGTTCAGACATATGGTGTTAATGTATTCACTAAAAGTTATTGTTATTATATAAATATGCATAAAACTTAGTGAAAGGCCAATCACTTGAAGAAATAATAGATGATTAAACTTGTTGGGAATGGTGACACTTGACAAAACAGGTGTTCTGTGTGAGTAGAGAAAACCTAACCCAATTTTGAAATGTCATGAATATATACAAATGTAATCTAGACCAAGAGAGATATGTCAATGGTTCAATTTTGAAAAATCATTGGTCTGAGTAAGCTTAAGTCATGAAAATTTAATTTTACAAATAATTGTCAGGCACAAAGATTACATAAGACTATTTTAGATAAACTTACGTGTGAATTCAATTACGTTTTCCTTCATCTCTGCGTCTGTTGTAGTGTCATCAATCCCCAACATTTTCTTTAGTTTAGCCAGTTCTTTTACAGCGTACCTTTCCCTCTTGATAGCTCGCATCTTCCTGCGCCACTTGCTCCGAAGACTCTTGGCCATTTCTAAAATAAAAAATAAAGAAACTTAAAGTCAGATCAAGTTTTCCAAGTAGAATAAAACACTTCGTTATAGGGGTGTGCAAAGCTTCGAAACTTTGACTAGGCTTCGAGACAAACATCAGATTTGACTTCGATTTGAAACAAATTCTGGCTTCGAAGCTTCACCAATAAAAATATTGATAGTTAAAATACTCAATAATTACAGCCATTCTGGGCTGTTTCGTACACTACAAATTAATATTCAAATGGCAAAAGTATGAAGTAATTTATTTGTAAGTTGTGATAATAGGCTGATTTGTCCGATTAACATGAACTATACAAACAATGGTGCTATAGAACGTTTTCTAAGTAATTTCATTGCATTAAGTTATATAAATAACCACAGTATAATATTTTTTCAAGCATAAAACAACTAAAAGAAAATATTCAAGCTTTGATTCAACTTCGAGGACATTTCATATATTCAATTCAAGTTCACTTTGAATTGAACAAGTGGACTTTGCACACACACTTCAATAAAATTTGTTAAAATGTCTTTACAATTTAGAAAATCTGTAGGGTTATTATATCATGTATTATATCTGTTTGGAATTGTTTTATTCAACTTGATGAGATATTGAATAACTTTTAAGGTGATAAGACAGACAGTAGTACTGCTAATATAATACGCTTTTTCTCTGTTACCTACCTCAATATCTGGTCAAGTATAGTTAATTGTTAATATTATTACACACTCAAGAACCCGGCAACTCAAATAGTACTAAGATTTTACAAGTAGGTTAATTTAGAATAATCATTATCAGTGGTTGAGAACAGACCCCTGCAGATTTTTAGATTAAGTGGGGACATAGAATTTGTGAACAGAATTTTTTTTAATGAATTAGGCCTATATACAAAAGCTGCAGGACGAGAATTCCTCGTCACTTTCTCTATTTTGCCCGACTAGATGATGTGTGCAAATTAAGTCTTAAGAGACTGGTTTGTAACTATTTAGCAGTTCAAGAATTTATAGCTCTTATTGAAGAAGACTCCCAAATTCCACGGTGATGCACATTCGAAAGCTAATGATTTTTCATATTATTTCATATTGAAATTATTAATCATTATTTTTGAACAGCTAGAAGTCCTAAATGCTAAGCTCCAGAAGAAAAGCCTACACAATCAAGAAGCACACAACATAACTAAAGTTTTCTGTCAAAGTCTCCTGGATGTTCAGTATTTAGGATTCAATTAATTGTATTTAATAGTTTTAAAACAAGCAAAAGAGTTATATGTGTATAAGTCATCTGTTCCACGTTCCAGGAAGGTTTCTAGAAGATTCAACAATGGTTCCACTCCTCACATGTGGCATAGTATGCAAGAACATGGTGTCTACTCAACTTGACCAATGAAATTCCCGACTTTTTCCCTGATTTCTCCTGATCATTTCCTGAAATTCCTGACTAAAAAGTATGTCACATCCTTCTAACTTCCCCCTTCCCACCTCATTTTTCTACTAATATTTTGTATTAATAATAAGTTTTAAAATTTAAATAAACATCTTTTTGAAATATGTATTAACATTGTTTAGTAGGAATTATAAAATATAGGATTACACAGCTACAAACAAACAAAAACTACAGTTTGAACAACATTATTATTTACTGATTTAATGATCATTATATTTCATATTTTGAGTAAAATAACATTTTCCTGGATTTTTGTTGTAATTTACCAAATTCCCGACTTATTCCCTTTTTTTCCCGATCATTTCAAATTCCCGGCTAAATCCCATTTTCCCTGATTTTCCCGAATGGTAGACACCCTGAACAATGTGTTTGTACTATGTAGGCTACAATGAAATAGTTTACATTGTTGAGTTAAAAGTTAAATGAGAGGTTTGAAACTGAAGCAGCTAGTAATTTTAACAAAATGGAAAAGTGTTTAATTGCAAAGGAAAGCATTCAAAGTGAGGTCAAATTTTATGGTGATGATTTTGATGCTGAATGTTTGAAGCTTCATTGTGATATGGTGATAGGTATTGCAAAGTCCCGCGGTTTAAAACTCTCACACCTAAAACATGTTGTAGGGTTTCTAAAAGAAGACACCATTAGGAATACAGTTATTGAGCTAACGAAACTAGTAAAAATCCTTATAACAATCCTCGTTTCTTCATGTACTGCCGAACAATCATTTTCCGCTCTACATAAACCAAAAACATGTCTGAGGTCTATGATGACACAAAAGAGGCTGAACCATAATGCTATTTTACATAACCACAAAGAAGCTGCAATTACCTTAGATATAAAGCTCTGCCAGACAACTTCATCAAAATTATTGCATAAACCCAAAATATATCAATCAATAATCTTGATGCTACTTGGATATTAATGAATGATTTATTTTTGAAAAAGTTGTCTATTAACTTTAACATGATTTTTAGAGGATGTTTAAAACAATTTTCTCTGAGCCAAGGCTAGGTTTTTTATATTTTTAATGTTACAGTAGTGACTAGTTTGAAAAATGTTAAACCAAAGTCCACAATTATGCCTACTATTAAAAAAAACTTTGAAATAACTTATAGAGAGGAATATAGGCTAAGTATATAGTTCAAAAAATTTCTTGCCTTCAGTGGTTGGGGGGGATGCCCCTCAACCCCTCCATATTTTAGGTGCAGGGGTCGGGTAGATCATAAATCTCCGCCCCTGATTATCATACAATTAAAACAAAAAACTCATTACAATAACATGTGAAATGAAGAAACATAAGTTGATTATCTTTGTAATGAGTCAAGTTGTTTGCATTATAACGTTGACACATGATCGTTTACAGTGATGACGTAAGCAATACCTGCATATTGAAATTAAATTGTTGATTTGATAAATTTTATTTGAAATAATAACTCTAGTAACACATGAAAGGTTAGGTTAAGCTCAATTGGGTAAGAAGCATAATAAATATAGAGCTATTAATTAACGAATGTTTGAAAGCTAGGCCTGATAATAATTTTAATTTAAATTTGGATTTTTATATTTATGACATCAATCCTCTTTACATTTGAGTGGGCACTGCACATTGGTTCAGTTGTGTTGAGGACCGCCTCTGTGGTCTAGATGTCAGAGTTCCTGGCTACAGATCCAGAGATCCCAGGGTCAATCACCGGCGCTTCTAAAATGTATCTGTGAAGTAGTGAGTCTGGAACGGGGTCAAACTTGGCCTCGTGAGGACAAATGAGGTGCTGCTTGGATAAATTAGCAGTTCCGCTTTAGAAAACTGAGATTAATGACCGGAGGGCTTGTTGTGCGGGCCACATGACACCCTTTATCCACAATTGATGGCCCTATCATCACTAATGACGGTGGCTTATTGTTCACTATAACTCGCTTGTGGGCTCACACCATGGAGTTTTAGTTGTGATGGAAAAATGTGGGTTATATTTGCACCGTGTTAAGTCATTTATATTTACTTGTTTGCTAGATGAAACCTCAGGGCATGGGACATTATTTATAAAGTTCATTTACCAGTTTCATTAGGCCTAGTTCTGATATTGTAGATTTGGTGTTGCTAAGTATTCAGTTGTACCGTCTACATAATAAATGGCTTATATAATAATCATAGAGATTTGGTAACCCAATTTTAGCAACCTTTGTTAGTGGAAGTTGCTATAGGTCAACAAATATCGTGTAACTTCAAGACAAGTTTTAATTTCTCTCTTTCCTTTTCTAAGCGATGCACCATCAATTTTCTCTAAGTGAAATGATATTAAAAAATATGAATATTTTGTTTGAAAAAAAAGTGCCTAAAATGCAGTATAGCCCCAACTTTTATGATTTTTAACATCAGAGAGTGAAATTAAATACAATAAAATAGATTTTTTAGTCACATTTGAATTGAGGAAAACACTTTCAACTTAATCATGCATTTACAACATATCATATTTAATTTTTCAAAAATTTCTGAGAAAAGATCTTAATAAAATATATTAACAAAGTATGTCTCAGCATATTCCACCTAATGTATCTACTTGCTGAAAAGGACAGAGAAATACGACTTGAGGCTCTATAAAAATTGTTTTAACAGCGAGAGAAAACCCATATTAAGTTAAATGTTCAATAAATGTCCACTAATAATCTTAAGGATAGTGTGGACACAAATGAACATATCTAGTTAATGTTGAGTTTAATTTCAAAGGGAAGTTGTCTAGCTTACAATTTGGAAAGGAAAGCTAAAACAAAGCAGCAGCTATAACCTCTTTAAAAATTAGCTTTTCAAATATCAAATTTTCATTTAAAAATAAGGTTGATAGGGAGTATATTTATGTTTTAAGTGTAAAATATAGAAATCAATTTTTATGTTAAGAATAATTTTCTCAAACTTACCAAAATTGTAGCAAAAATAAAATCTTTAATGAAATTCCCTTTTGAGGTACTCGTGTTGTTGACGAAAAAAAGGTTAACAGAACGACAACATAATAAGAAATAGTTTTTTAATAATGCAAAGAATACTTACGTTATTAAGATGGAAATACCTAATAATTAAAATATCATAAGGATATTTTGGATTAAAGCCAAGTTTTTATGTAGCTATCTTTAGTCATTACGAAATTTTTTTAAAATTTTGTTTAGGTATGTTTAGTAATTTTTGTTTGATTGTGCTTTCATCATTGTAGTTAATGTAAAATACTAAATATCTGTATTTAGCTTTTAAACTTTGTCGCCTGATGCAGCACTTTCGTTTAATCCATTGTATAATTTTTAATATATTTATATTTAATCCCAAAAATAAGTGATTGGTGATATTCTAACGTTTGCTTGGGGGTTATCAATGGACCACGTAACTCTTTTGAGAAGATGGTAGACGTGAACTCTATACACGGTATTAAATGTAGAGAGGGTGGTTAAATCAGAGTGTTTTTTTAAGACAGATCTTATCTTTAAATTATAATATCGAAAAAATAATATTAACTTATAGTTCATGTTTTCACTATTAATAAACATTCTTATAGATTACTTCAAATTCTGAGTTCTTAGCGGTATTTAAATATCTGAGTTCCTCTTAAAAGTGTCACAAAAGCTTCTCTAAGAAATAATGTCACTCATGCTTGGTGTGAAAAATTCATTTAACACATGTTGGAGAGACTGGGTGGGATCAGGCTAAATTATACTTGGTGTTACATGGGGTTGGCAGGGAAGGGGGAGAAGGTAAAAAAAGGAAATAAAAAAGCGTTACGTGGTTTTTGGATGACCCCATACAATCTATATCAATTCCATTGATTTTTGATTTGCTTTTGTAAACGATATTGCAGCCAACCTTAGGGTTACATTATGATATATCTTTTTAAAACTAAATAAAAAAACGCAGGTATGTATTATTAGCAAAATGAGTTAATATAAAGTATCGTTGGTTCATATTTTTTAAATAGGGCTATACATCAAAACATAAGGCCTCTCTCCAACAAGCTCAATTTCAAATGACGGGAAAATCAGGGTTCAAATCTTGGTCGGGTGCGCTGAGTTTTTTCCTAAACTGTTTTCCACTCTCTCTCCACACACGTGCGGATACACTCTCTCTAAATTAAGCCTATCTCATACTTCCTGCACTAGCGTAACTATTACATATGTGTATGACCCTGAACTGACGCGGTGCTAAACAAATGGGTTTTTTTAAAGGAAAAAACAAACTATCCCGATTGGAAAGCGGGCATGAAAACTCATATTGTGGGAGGAGATAGCTACCACTGGACCTGGTCGGTAATCGAAACCCAGCATGCTGACTGTTGAGTGAGTGTCGAACACGCCAGCGCACACCTAGATCTATCCAGTTTCCACGTACCATCTATGTCTTAAATGTTATCTCTTTGTTTGGAAAACTTATTTGTTATACCTGTCTTAATACTCGTCCGGGCTAGCTTCATATTTTCGTTGATGGGGTATAATTAAGAATATAGTTACGTGTAATTTCCTGAAAACCATTTAGTAAAATTATCTCAGCACAAAGAATTTGTCTCAAAAATATTTCGCAATAAAATATAATCTAAAGGGGAAGTGATTTGGTGTAGCTAAAAAAATTGTGTGTCAACAAAATTAGGTGATAAGTTGTTAGATGATTATTGATAAAATCCGCACAAATGGCCTTGCTTGAGTATAAAAAGATCTCCTAACGTTTGTTTTTTATGTGTCATATCCAATGTCCTTTAGTTCAGACAATCTTTATATTTTGTTTGCGAATAGCTAATGAAAAAAGTCGTTCAAACAAGATAAGAACACCTTTCCAAGATCCCGCTGAGTGAATGCCGTATTGCCTATCCAGCCTAGAGTAACACGGAGTGAATTCCCTTTGTTCTTATTAGGTACTTATTTTACCCAGAAAATTTCCACCTGCAGCAGTGAAACAAACCCGTTTCGGTGGCCATAGTAGTCTAAAGCGCTACTCTCGCAGTAGAATAGACTGCCAATGACGGGAATATGGAGGTTCGAATCTTGGTCGGATGTACAGAGCTTTGCTCCCCAAAACTGTTTTCCACTCTTCCTCCATGCATATGTGGGTACACTTCCCATAAATATAGCCTTCCTAATACCTAAAACCATTAACGTAATTAATACATGTGTATATAAACCGAACGGGTAGTAAGATGTGGTACTAAAATAATTTTAAAAAACGTGAAACAAAAAACATTAATGCTCTAATTATTAAAATGAGTATTGTGTGAAGTCAAAAATATAAAATGTTATCTGGAAGTTTTTTGAGTTAATTTTTTAGGTTTATGTTTCAAGTTTACTACGATTATTTGTAGTATTCATGGAAAAGGCTTTAAAAAATCTTACTTAAATTATGAGGATAAAAATTATTTATAAAATCATCATGTTTATCTGAGATTTAAAACAGAAAAAGTTTTAAAAAAATATTTGGAACAGTGAAGTAAGATTGTAAGCGTTATTTGTTTGAAAAAATTGAAGTAAGATTCATTTTTCATAGAATTTTTTTTAGAAAATTAATACAAATCTTCTTGCGGTCAATAATGATAACATGTTATTAATTTACTGACGTATAGTGTAGGGATGGCACGCATGTGGCTGTGACTTTCAAGTGGTGACGATATGGCGTAAAGCCAATTGATGTGGCATTTTTGCCATCAACAAACCACACGTGCCTACTGACATAAAATTATTATACATTCTTGAATTGTCTTTAAATTTTAATTAAACTTTATTTTTCTTATCTCCTACTCCAATATATTTTTCAATTTTGCTCCAAGCCCATTCTTGTATTTGATTTTGATGGTAGTCATCCTTATTGATGTCATAACGTCAGGAAAAACTCTCTACCAGTTCCACAAACTTAAGGCCCTTGGCCCTGCGAGTTCAAGTCTAAAATCTATTTTTTGGGGTGGTGGGTGGGAGGGTGAAAGATGTGGGGTGGCTTCACTACCAACCAAAGTATCCTTCCACGCCAACAAGAATAGATGGATCACGGAAACCGTGAATGGCGCTAGCTATCGGACAGGTCTTTTGGAAAAAATCATACGTTTGGAAATGTTAGTTTTCTTGAGATCAAGTGAAATTTTTATGTTAATATTTTCAAAACTCTCTCTAAGATAATGTATCGATGTTTGTTATTTGTTACATTTTATTATTTTTTGTTATAAAGCCAGCAGCTTTCTATTGAAAAATGTCAATTTTATCGATATTTGGTAATTATTAACATTATAGAGGAAGTTTGTATATAAAAAGTATAACTTAATCAACATGCTTATATTCTTGAACAAACTGTTTCCGAAAAGAAAATTGCAAAGCAATAAAACTTTCTTGAAGATAACCGTTTGTTCCAATGGCTCTATATTTCCACGCCAAATGAAAAGGGCCAAACGTCTTAATATTAAGTTCTGGATTGTCCCACAGTAAAAAAACTCACACAAATTTTCAGAACAAAATAAATGATGGTTTAGTTGTGCCGAGCTAATGGACATTAGCTCCCGTAGTTATGTGGCTTGTCACTTTTCAAGAAATCAGCTACGCATCATGAACTACGGTGGAGTTTGGACTCCCCTTGACCAAAATGGGACTGTGAGTGTATTCTGAGATCATAGCTAATAAGCTTCGTCTAATTCGAATGGGGTGGTTAACCATTACAAAAAAAAGTTATTATTATTATTATTATTATTATTATTAGCACCACGTCTTACTACCCGTTCGGGTTATACGCACTTACGCTAATGTGTAATGGTAGGATGATTGTGAGATGAAATGAAGGACCTACAGCTTAACGTGGAATCCGAACCACGGTGGAGGCCTGGCATTCCTCACATTCACAAGATGTCTTGTCAGAGGTGAAGGAAGGGTTTGGTAATCAGATAAATCTTTGCTGGGACCAAGGATTGAACCCCGGACGCCAGCATAGAAGTCCGACACCTTACCCCTAGACCACCAGGTCACCCCCCCAAAAAAAGTAATGTTGATACTACATATGTTTGGTTTCACCTCTCTTTTTCTCTGCTCATTACTCATGCGCCTATCCACTCCCTAGCGTCCGCACTGGTCAGAACTGTAGCCCTGAGACATGATTGGTTGAACCCCGTTTCCCCCTTCATTGTTTGGTTTCAATTGTGGAGTTTATTTAATATGTTGTACGAGCAGAATTAAACATAGAACGTTTTACAATTTACTGTTAGTCGGGTGATTAACTATTATTTTCTACGTCCAAACTACAGCTACCCAACAGAACCGAGCCGGGACGCTATGACGTCAGTTGGAGTCACCACCTGGGTTCGCCGGTGGTAGCGTCCCGCCACACCGAAATCATCAACACCAATACGTCAACCGTCGGTGCACTTCAAGTACACACACTATCCTATCGCTGGGACTATAATGATGGAGTCCACGTAGGAATGACTCAAGTTCTAGTCAGCGACTGTGCTGGCTATGTTGTTATATTTTTGTCAAGCCTTAGTCTACGTTTAGTTTGTATTGGTGTACGCCTGGCGTTGTATCATTTTTTATAAAAAAGCCGAATTTATATTGTGGTCAGCTATGGTTAGAATCATTGTCAGGCCTGCATATTTGAAGTTTGTGGCGCGTTTGGTTCCCACTGAGCCAATCGCTTGTGTTGTAGGTGTTTATTTATTGTGGGTTTAGTTTAATTGGTTTGCCTGCTGATGCTACATGAGTCAACTAGGGCTTGTTAGTTCTGTGAGATTATACAGTATCATGGAAACATATTTTACTTGTATAACACTTCATAATATGCGGCTTCTCCGCTCTTTTGAGAATTGTTTGGTTGCATTAAGGTGTATTAACTGTTGTTAATAAGACTATCCCACGCATTAGCGTTTGATTTACAATGTGGCTACTTTCTCTGTATGATTGTGGGGGGAACGTCAGCACACAGTATGCGGGAGTTTCTGTTTGTATTTAATGACCTAATTGGGTCTATAGGACCTCTTAATGGTCTCCTTTGTTCTATTCTGTTAGGTCATCTCCTTTTGACTCTATATGGCATGACAAATCCGTGCGAGGCCTTTGCACCTCATGAGCTAGTTTGTATTTGTTGCCCTTTAGACAGCTTCCTTAAGCCTAGTGCTTATTAATGTTAGACTTCATTAGTATACCTTTATGTTAAGATTTGATCGTGTCCGAGGTTACGGTCAACCAGGGCTGTGACTGCGATGCCCTAATCGGAGCTTATTATCCCCAAACTAGCGGGACATGGTTAGCATCTCCTTATTGTGGCCTTGACGTTCACGCTGTATATGTTCCCTTTAAAAGTTGATCAAATTACTTATATGTTAAAAGTTTAAGTCCCTATTTTTTTATGTGTCCTATGAGCAGCATGAGTTAATGAGCATGTCTAAGGACACATCCTTATTATTTCACACAGGCTATGGTTTCAGCCTTTTTTTTTTATAAATTCTCAGATCTTGCGAAAAGACCCCTGTTGATTGGTTATTTCAATATAGGAAAGTAGGTGTCATTATGTATTCGTTAATTATTGAACTACTATACGCTGATCACAGAGTGTAGTTAATCAAAAGTATTGATCGTTACCTCATAAAGCTCTGCTTAAAGGAATAATTAAGCTGACCATTATGTTGATAGACTGTTATATTATATCTAATTATTCCCTACTATACTTAATAGACAGGAAGGCGGAAACCTAATGAACAATTCATATGTATACTTATGTACTATCCTTTTGTGACTATTCAATAAAATGCTGTTACTATTGTATTTCTTCCTTTGTATGTATGCAACCCTCTCTACGCCATTAAGGCGGGTTCATAGTGACCATCCAGTACTGAGCGACGGGCGTGTGACGATCACCATACGGCCGCCCCACGAACGTAAACAGTGGGTGCCCTGCCTAGTGGCGGGTGCATGGCGTCACGAGACCCGCCACACCACTTCCGCGACTCTCCAGCGGGTGTTATCCCATTAATTTACATGTTCTCGCCTCACGTCACACCACTTCCGC
>CABFOV010002781.1:0-35226 GCA_902141375.1 Timema poppense
GTAGATGTACTGTACTAGTTTCAAGGGACGCTGTATCAGTCTTCCTCTCGTGGATCTAGCATACACACCTTTAGTTTGTTCCGTAGGCTACGTCATACTTGTAGATGTACTGTACTAATTTCAAGGGACACTGTAGCTTACTTCATCGCATGAAGCTAGCAGACCCTTAGCCTCACTTTTAGGCTGCGTCAATAGTTTATTCGCACAGTTTGTAAAGCCAGCCTCATTTAAAATAACCTATCTTGAAAAAGAGGATTTCCATTTAACGCAGGTTCTGTAGCATAGGTGAGACTTTCTGCCGTAAAAGATTAAATGTGTTGGTTATTGGGAGCCCCCGGTTTTTTCTTTATCCTACTATTCACACTCTTGTTGTCCTTGTTTGTCAGTACATCTGAAGCTCATTACCTTTGTGCAAAACATCTTAGAGGGATTTAGTTACCAGTGCTCCCCTTGAAACTCAGCAGCCTCATGGTTAATGTTCCGTAATGTCTTAAGCGTCCAACAGGGTAACGTATTCTGTAACTCGAAGATTTACCGCAGCTGTGAACGACAGCTCTCAGACAACACGCCCAGAAAATAAAATACTAATAGGGCATTAAAAATAAAACCGGTGCGTTGTTATCAAGACGTTACAAGTAGGGGTGCGGTCTGCCTTAAGGCTGTGGGAAGGATGATCTAGGTGAATCCAACGACACTTTGAGAAACTTAACAACCTTAAAAACATGTCACGATTCCAGTGTAAAGTGACGATAACTGTCTTGAAATCTTTTAGGGACAGTCATTATAAAATCCCTTATGGGAGTCGTGGAAGGTAGCTGCCATTTAAATGATACCTTTTAGTAATGATTTTTATATTCGTGTTATTGGAAAGTGTCAATAAATTAGGCCCATGAAATGTAGCTACAGTCTAACTTTCATACGAAGAAACTTATCCGAAAGAAAAGTTATTATATTTATTTTCAGGTCTATTTTTTCATCACCGCGTCTTACTACATGCTCAGGTTTTACGCTAATGTGTTAAAAATGGTGATGTTGATTTCAGAGGAAGTGAAACCACATTTGCATGGAGGTATAATGGAAAACCATCTAGAAAAAGCAACCCTTAGTACACCCGATCAGGATTCGAACCACGATATCCCCGTCAGCAACCAGTCAATTGCGAGAGTGACGCCTTAGACCAACGGTTCCCAAACTTTCTTGACTCGTGAACCCCTTTTACAAACATCTGAGTTGCACGAACCCGCTAGTAAATATCCATAGCCACTCACTTGATTTTAAACCTAATTTTTATTAAAGCTGGTTATTAATTTTAATCAAAATGTTTAATACCTTTAAATTAAATTACTAAAGCTCGGTACCTACTTTGGGATATCCCACCAAATATAATGGAATAATATTGAAACAACTTAAGTACAAGTTCAAATAATTATAAGTTTGTTTTAAAAATTAAAACTGAAATTAAATAAGCAAAGTACTGTAGTAACATTTTCTTATCTTTACTGTCACAATATTATCACATTTCACATGTTTTTTAAAGTGGTACTGGAAATTGCTGCATTGACATAGCTGAAATAGCCTCCTTTAATCACAAAATTCCATGCTGATTTAAGATTCAAAATTATTAGCAAGTTTTAACAGCTACTCACTTCTTCACGTGACTTAATTGAGAAGGATGTGCTTGCTTTGGATGGCACAGAGCTTTAAAGTCAGGAACCAACGAACGATAAATAAAATCTCAACTCACTTTCAGATTTGAAGCTGTTCCTGTATTCATTTTTTAAATAGGCATATGAAAAAAATATTTATAGTTCAAATACGTAGAATTAAATGGTAACAAAGCTGTAATAGCTTTATTCTGTGACAATGTGAACTCCTCCTTTAAACTTAACCAGAAATCAATTAATGACAAAGATTTATAGCTTTTTAAAAAAATTTAAAATCAGTGTAAATTTCAAGGAGCTGCTCTTTTTCTTGAAGCGAGAGGTTTAAACTGTTCATGTTTGAGAAAATATCTTCCAAATAGGTCAAAGCCTAGACCTACATTTGATCATGCATGCACTTTGCTTTGTGAAAGGGATGGTTGGTAAGAAAAATAAAAACTTGCTTGTTTAAGTTCAAAAAATCTTGTAAGATTTCTTTCTACCTCGAAATAAACTACCTGACTTCAGTGTGAAACGATATACAGTTGTAAATGCTTCCCATTTCCTCACAAAGGGCCGCAAAAATCCGCCATTACAGAAATATTTTGGTGAACTCCTTGGAAGATTTCACGAACCCCCTGATGCAAAACAAAACAAACTGTTTTACTTGAAATCTTAAAATGATTTTAGTTGTTTCAACTTTCTCTAATGATGACTGCAGAAAACTGCATCTTGAAGCGATGTCTGCTTTAAACATAATTGCTGCTAAGTTAACTGTTAACAGGTGGGAGGGGAGGGGGGGGGGCACCTACCCCCAATCACTGAAGGTTATAAACATTAATTTGCTAAGTATTGAATACGAGTACAAATATTTAGAGTTTTTTTTTCTGGTAACTTGGTTTTTTTTGTCATGTTTTGTCAGAAAAATGAGTAGGGATGAAGCGGGGATTGGGCACCCGCCCCTGTGGCCATAGCCACACAGCTACGGTGCCTGTTCACCTCACTTGTCGAGTCATCTGCCGCCACGTGTGTATGCCCCACGTGTACTAAAACACTCATTATCCCGTGCAAACAATGGACCACGTCTTAACGATGACTCTAATTAGCTTCCACTTGAGGCAACACTTTGTATCTTCATCTCGTATTGTGTTATGATCTGTTAACGGTAGCTTTGGTCTTTACAGAAGCATAAAATGTTGCCAGAAACAGTCCTGTATATATACGACTAACACGTTCACTTTTAACATCACTTGTCAAAGTGACCAAACATTTTTACGCGGCACGACTATGGTGATAATTTCTTAATCCAACTTTAAAGCTTTCAGGAAAGTAAAAAATTTCCGGGAATTGATTATTACCCATTAAAGTTTTTGAATTTGGGGAGAAGTGGTGCGCTGCTTGTTTGTTTGGAGATTGAAACTGTGTAAATGATTGCCCATTTTTGGCCATCTTAGGTAGGGTAGGGACATATTATAACTTATTATTACCGTCTGTTCTATTAAGCTGACAATATTGACGAATGATTTAAATTGTTTAAATGTCCAGGCCGTAGTTCAAAGTAATAACAACTACTGAAGCTATTAATTTATGTTTATTACCACCGCGTCTTACTACTTGTTCAGGTTATAGCCCTAAGCATATTCGTTAATCGCGATAATTTGGTAGGGATGATGAACCATTTTAGATGTAATCTAACCGCATTTGCATTAAAGGAGCGTGGAAAAGCCTTTAAGCAAAAAACACCCTCAGTAGACCCAGTCGGTATTCGAACCCTGCTTTCCCTTCCATCAGCAGGCCAGTCTAACGTTAGATCGACGCTTTAGACCTTTCAGCCACTGAAGCGGGTTGTTAATGTAGGCCTATTCACTAATTGATGGGTGCCCGCGCTTCATTTTTACACCTATAATTAAGGTGCACTAGCCACTTAGGTCACTCTTGCAATACTAGACTGCCATTAACAATGTTATCGAAGTTCGAATCCCAGGTGTATTGAGGATTGTTTAACCTAGATTATTTCTTACTCTCCCTCCTTTAAAATTCCCGTTCACTTCCTTTAAATTTAGATTTCCTCATCCCTACACATTAGTGTAATTATTCACATGCATAGGCCTATATCTCGAACTGATAGTGAGACGTGGCGATAAAAAATAAACGAAATGCCCCTTCGATGGTTTGATGGTCCAAATCTAAGGAGTCTCTCTCAATAGGCTGTACTTCTGATGAGGGTGATGGGGATATCGGGGTTTTAATCTCAGCTGGGTGTGGTAATTTTCTAAATGGTTTCACACTCTCACCTTTGCGAAAATGTGGGTACATTTCATATAAATAATACCTTTTTCATCCTTATCCCGTTCTTTATAAGTGTAAATATGTGGACAGGACAGCCAGCAATGATAGTAAAACACGGTTCATACAACAAAAATATATTGCTGTATAAACCGTTTATCAAATTAATATATTTAATCAATGTGGAATGATAAAAAAAACTTTCTCTTTTGATTTTACCTAAAAATAGGCACATTAGATTTGGTTTAACAAGTTATTGAGATAAATACGATCGTGTATGCAACTCCCATATCATCTATTGCGCGTCGTAATCCAGGTAAAAAGACTTCCTTGCAGACAAAAAGAGAAGGCGGCTAAACCAAGAGTAGAACAAAATACAAAAAACTAGTCGTTGATATTCAGGAGGTTGTGGGGTCAGGGACGGGTCATCAATAAATAGCTACATCAATTGGTTACCTGTCATGTGTGCACGCGCTTTAACTTGGACGAGCTATTATAAAAACTGTCCGGTTATCTTGTATATACAAGCTTTCTAGGAAAACTTGGTTTCTTATTATTCGCAAGAGCCACTTAACACTTAAACATCAATAAAACCGAATAAGTTATTTCTATAAGGTTATTAAACTTTCCTTATGATTCTCAATACTCATCGCCATAGTCATACGATAAATGAATGCCCTGTGTCTTACTACCCATTCGGGTGATGGACCGCCAATAGGGGGGAGCAAAAGGCGGAGTTTGCCCCCGATCAACCAAGCATCACTCTTTTAATGGAGCAAGTATTGTCACAACTACAAAACATCTGATTTTCGGAGTTGTTTTTAGGGATTTTCCGATTCTGGCTATTTTAAAGTCGGCAAGCAGTGCAAATATAATAATAATAATAATAATAATAACAAAGAAGCTCTCCAAGTTGGTGTACAAGTGGTCTAAGTTGTTACTCTCGCAATTAATTGAACTTCTGAGGACGGGGAGTTCAGAGTTTTAATCCTGGTTGGGTGTATTGAGGGTGTTTTTTTTTTCTTAAATGGCTTTCTACTATTCTTTCATAAAAATGTGGGTACAGTTCTTCTAAAATTAAGCCTTCTTCATCCTTAACACATTAGCGTAAATAGTAAATACGCGTATGACCCAAACGGGTAGTAATAAATGATGCTAAAATCAAGTAATAGAAGAAAGATTTAATTTTTTTCATATGCACATTTTGATTTGTAAGTTAATAGAAAGAACATAATTTGTTATAATTAATTTAATTTAAAAGGAGGTTGCCAAAATTCCACTGCCACGGGCTCCCCTTAACTCCTATGGGTGTCCCTCTGCCTGGATAGGAGAATTTAATCGCACTAATGGGTTAGGGTAAGAAAGGTGGGATTTAGATGAAATGTACCCTAATTTACATGGAGGGAGAGTGGGAAAACATCTAAGAATAAAAAATACCCTCACTTAAAGTCGGCCGAGATTTGAGCTTCAGCCTCCGCATCAACGACAAACCTGGCAAGACGAACTTGATGTGTAGTCCTCACGCTAATGAGTGCGTCAAAGGACACACAGGTGTTGGCATCTTGTGTTGACACACACTCAACACTGGTTAACATGTGCTGATCACTGAGAAACCTCTGTATCCGTGGGCGAGTGTGGGACAAAACACCACACATCCCACACTAGAGGAGTAGAACATTAGAAGGTAGTTCTTGCATCCTGTTTCAGAGGAATTCTCGTTCACTCTTTTAAGTTTCAGAGGGTACCTGTTGTTATATTGGGTTGTAGAATTCATCATCGATACATGGTTGAATTATGAATAGTATCTGAAAGTTTAAAAAAAATGCTTATTTGATATGTTCATACGTACAGGCGTAGTTAGCGAGAACTACAGGTGGGAAACGTCCACTTCTATAATATTCTCAAATGGGACGCTCTTAGTACCGAAAAAGAAACAGTGAATTGTTTTATTCACCTTGTGTTATTTTATTCTCCTATAATTTCTCCTTGGATGTGAAATTGATATTTACCTTGTTGATCAAGCTATAAGGAAAACAAATTAATACTATATTAAATAGTAACGTCTATTCATAGAAAATAACCATTATCTATTAAGTTTAAGACGTCAATCTCTCAATATATGTTAAAATTTACCAAAAATACACTCTAGGTATTCGATCGATTGCTTAGAGTCATAAATTAAAATCACTTGAGATGAACTATTAAACGGAACACCTTTCAAGTGATTGCCATCTTAAAACGTAAAGCCAGAATGAAAAAACTATGTAAATACATCGTTCGGTCTAGGTTAGAAGAATGTCCCTGCCAAATTTCGTTAAAATTGGTTCACGCATTTGACTCTCTTAACGCATTTGAGAGTTATAGTGGAACAAACAGACACATTTTTGACTGTCCACCATCTTAAAACAGGTAACCAGATCGAAAAACCATGTTCTCGTACACACGGTGTTCACTCATGTTAAAAGAATGGATCCGTAAAATTTCATTAAGTTCGCTACTCTAGGTCAATAATTAATTGCCCCCTTCTATCGGCCAGAGAATCGGGAACTTTCTTCTCCGCGAAACCCGATGAATGAATGAATGACCTTGTTTCCTTCCCCTCCTCCCCTTTTCAGAACAGTTGTCGCGTGCTTGCTCTCTGTAGGTGGTAACGGTAGCTTAATTAGCGCATTCTTTTTCTAGATTACTAGCCTGGGATTACTCCATGCATTTTAATTTTCAAATAACGCAGATGTTGGAACCCGGTTTTTTGTGTTTCGCTTATATTTCGTCGGGGGGTAATCCATTGAGAAATGTCCGACGTTATCTCGTGAGCCTTCAGAGCTTGTACCTATTAGTTGCTTAGATCAATGAGTGGTAGATTGGAGGTTTTGGAGGCTGTCTACGTTAGTGACAAATGCCGTTCGCCATTTCTGTTTTGTATTTCTCCCTTTCCTCTCCCCGAATCTCACCACCCGACTGGTCTATCTACATATTTACATTAATTAAGTAGAGGACGAATAAAGTAAAATGTAGAGGAGCTATACCTGAATTTGCGTAGGGAATTGAGCTCCGACCTATCCGTCACCGGAAAACAACTTGACATTTTGTACGCGTGTATGTTGGACCGGATTCCATTTAGTTAAGTTAACTCAATGTTACCTATCAAAGTGTGGACCTCTGACATTTTTGTAGTAAAAATAAATTAAATAATGTTGATAAATATAATTCAAAAATTTGTAAAAATATATATATATATGGTTGCACTTATTTTCTCGGTAAATATAGGTCATATAGCAAGTAAGACTGTACCAATCTTACGTCAACAAATCTGAACAAATATTAATTTAAAAAATATGAGGTTTAGAATGTAAAAAAAAGTTGCTTTCTATTTCAAAGTAGTTATGATTTTTGGTTCAACATTTCTCCTAGTAAATTAATGTTTGTCTTATACTTGCTGTCGTAAAATTTAATTGCATAACACATTTTTTTTTTTTTCGAAATAGCTTTTAACCCCCCTCTTCCGTTGACTCTCAGGGCCCCCATTGACCCCCAATGGGGATATCTTCTGTTTGGTGGTCCTCCATCACCAAAAGATTGATGAACACTGAGCTAACTGTTCTCACTGTAAACACACACTAGTTGAAAAACATAAGCTGCTGTAATTTATACAAAGTATAGTTGAAAAATGATACCTGGTTCCTGGAACCGAGCCGGAGACCTTTACCTTAGCGCACTAATTATCTATAAAGGTATAGTCCCGCGCTCAGAGACATTCATCACTCATAATTTCAGTAGGGTGGGAGGGAACGCGAGTTAAGGGCCATGTTTTTGTTGCTTTTTTAAAAGTTTTTATAACATCAAAACTCGTTTGTCCAAAAACAAATAAAATATTTCTTCAGTAGATACGTTTAGTTTTAATTTTCTACGTTCTACGTATAGTAATATCAACAGATCTTGAATATTTGTCATAAGCAAAGTGGTATTTGGACAGAAACTTTTTAAATAAATAGAAAAAAGTTCCGTTAAAATTCCGTGAATGCCATGACAAATATATAAAATGACGGTTAGGTTCGCCGTGCGTATAAAATTAAACTGAACGTACCTACCAAACCAATATTATATTTACTTTGTATGTTTGTTATAAAAACTATAAATATTCGGACCTTTACTCCTGTTACGGAGCCATCTTTAAATTACGCGAGGTTTTTTTCATGATTTTCATCCCCTCCATTTTATTTTGACCCACATAAGATTTTCTATCACCCTGCTCCCCCCTTTACCTTACGTAATTTCTTACGATTGGTTAAATTAGATTATTTTCATTGTTTGACTATGTTTTAGACATAAGAATTGGTAATAAAGGGAGTGATATGAAATTTTAGAATACTTTAATTAGAGTAAATAAACAGACTGGGTGATCAATGAAGCAGTCCTAAAAATAGTGGGTGAGAAGATTTTGGATGTGATTCTTCGGCGCGAAAGAAACTGGATCGAACACATCCTTAGGAGGAACTGTCTTCTGCACAACGTCATAGAAGGAAGAGTTGAGGTAAAGAATATCTTAGGAAGAAGGCGGTTTCAAATATTGGATGACTTGAAGTAAAGTAGGGAGTTCTGGGAGCTGAAGTAGGAAGCAGAGGACGAGGCGCATTGGCGGTCTCAGTTCACTGACAAAAGTAATGAGCCTGTCGTAATAATAACCTAATAATAAATAAAATATTATAATAAATAATATATTTATTTTCTGACAAAAAAAGTGTTGTCTCACCATAAACATTTATAAAGCCCCTTACGTAAGATGGATTCTGAAACCCCCACCCCCATCACCACCACCACCAACCTCCACTCCTCGTAAAAAAACGTAATAAAATACTAAACCTCTGCCCCGCCTCCCTCCTCGAAAAAACACTCGCGTAATTTAAGGAAGGAGTTTACCTCCTCCTACCTCACCTTATGGGAGTAATTTTGCTTAAAAGGACAACCATACTAATATTCAGTATGTGACTAAACTTGAACTTTTGTACCCGTTAACCCAGTGTGGGGGACGATGGACCACAAATTGGTACCAGCTACATCCTACAGTTAAGCTCGTTACCCGGAATACCAACCTGTGAGTTCCACGTGCTTTGAGGTACCAAAACAACAACAGGAACTACTCTTCTTTGTGGTTATGTTCATAAAATGTGTGTCTTACTAAATAGTGAAATAAATTGAATATTTTGTAACTCAAAATAACGACTTCTTGTGGTTGTATATTCCATTCACGGTAGGAATTACTCTCTGAAAGGTCATTTTTCCTACCAATATCCTACTATATGGTAGATTTATGATAGGGAAAAAGGCCTTTCAGGAGTCAATTCCTACGGTGAATGGAACATACTATTTGACCCATACAGTCTTCAAGAAAAGGGTTTTACGATGATATGATCCTTCCAGGTATATAATCAATTTCATGTTTCTTGTTTAAAAGTTTTAAAAGATTCTTTTTTTTTTAATACTTAAATCGAGTTTATTTTCAACTTTAAAAAAAATTCTACGCATGCAGTACTTCTAACATTTCCATTCATTTATTGCTTGGTATTGTACGTATGGTATGATATATTTTATGTTCAGAACTTAGAACGTTTGACTATAAATTGTGACCTTTTTTCACATTGTAGTACTATACCCTTTTTAAAGCGGATTTTAATGGATCCCAATCTTTTAAGTATCTGAGAACACTCGAACCCATGATGATTAAACAAAAAGTTATTTCCATTATACAGCATATCCACATCAGTTATATTTATGTGTAGTAAATAAATCATTTATTTTCCTCGCAAGGGATATCATACAAATAAGGCAGCAGTATCTGGATTGGAAGGTCAGGAGTTTGAGGAAATGTACCCGCACTTGTGCAGGGAAAGTGTGAAAACACTTGTGTTGGTTTAGCACAGCGTCTTACTACTCGTTCAGACTATATGCATATGTATTAATTACGCTAATGTATTAGGAATAAGGAAAGTTGTGTACCCATATTAGCGTGGAGAGAGTGGATTACAATTTTAGGAAATACCACCCTTAGTACACCCAACCGGGATTCGAACTTTGATATCGCCTTGCTATGGAAGTTCAGCCTATTGCGGGCGCAGCGACTTAGATAATTCAACAAATGAAGCGGGTAGCAATTTATTATTATTATTATTATTATTATTAGCTGCTAGCTATAAGAAACGTATTAAATCAAAACATGGTGCATATAACATACTTAATAATATAACCTGAAACAACAACCCACACCAGACCCACGTGGTTCTCGTAGGTCAGCTTCTACAGTTGATAAAACAACAAAATAATTGTGTTGCCCCATTCGGGCGTATAACGCTTCAATACGGTGGAAGGAGGGAGTAAAAAAAACTGCTCCAGTATGGGCCTGATTGGTTCTCAAAGAACCCTAAGTGCAATACTATAGGTGCGACCTCTCTCGGGTGAAAAGGAACCATAGAAACAATGGACATATAAACGAGTAGTAATAAAATTAAACATAAAATGGTGGTTAGAAAACAAAACTCGCCGGGTGGATGGAAGAGAAAGGGAAGAGGTGTATGGATTATTAATGTTGCTGGTTATAACTACTCGCACTAGTCAGCAATAAAGATATTGACAAAGTATAAAGCGATACGTTGATTAAAAGTATTTATGAATAGTACTCAACCAGAAGGATGGTTGGATCCTCGACAGTTCCACCGTCACCCGTTTCGATGCCCGCATGGTCTAACTTGCTACTCTCTCAGTGGACTAGACTGCCGATTATGGGGAGGTCAAGGTTTGAATATTGGTTGGGTGTATTTTACAAAAATTGTTTTCCACCTTCCCTCCACGCAGATGCGGTGAGCTTCTTCTAAAAATAGTCTTCATAATCCCTAAAACCATTAGCGTAATTAGTATATAAGCGTATACACCGAACGGGTAATAAGACGCGGTGTTAAAGAAAAGTTCCACTGTCAGCTGTAAAGCCTAGGCAGCCCTGAAGACACGAACAAGGGATGAGGAATGAGGTAGTTTCCTGTTGCTTTCCTGACTGAGCCAGAAGGTTCTTCTAATCCACATCAATCAGGCTGCCAAGCCCACCGAAATGCATACACCAACTGACCCCACAAGTGACACTCCATTCATCACGGGGACTGCCTATGTAATGAATGTAATATTTTAATTTTATTTAGACTAGGGATATTTTAAGTCTAAACATTCAGTCCTTTATCTGTCAATTATCTGTATCGGTGGTCAAGTGGACTAAAGAAAGGCAAGCGTCCACTGGTCCGCATCGCATGAATCGGATTTATTTAGTGTACTGCGTTCACTAGTCAGCGTCGCACTTGTGAATTCTCTACATTATTATCAATGAGACTGTGTGTCCACTGGTCGGCACCGTACTTATAGGATTTTAATCTTCCTAGCGGAATTCCATATTTATTTCCAATGTCCGATGAGTACGGTGCGGACCAGTGGACACACAGTCTCATTAAAAATAATGTAAGGAATTCAAAAATCCTATGCGTGCGATTCGTGCAATGCGGACCAGTGGACGCTCACTCTCGCAATAGACTTGACTTCCAATGATCGGGCTTTCAAATTTTAGAGGGTGTACTGAGGGTGGTTTTACACTCTCCCTCCACGAAAACGTGAGTACACTTCCTCTTGACTCAACTTTTCTGATCCCTAACATATTAGCCTATTTTTTTACCTATGCGTATAGCCCAAATGGTTAGTAAAAAGTGGTGCAATAAAAACCTGTCAATTAATTTTTTTTAATGTGGAATCATAATTTTACCAATTAAGCTATACATATTTCGGCCATACCTGGAATCCAACTCGGGACCCTTAGTTCAGTGTATATTTGTGCCTAAAATTGAGCCAAGGAGTCGAAATAATGTGTGGTCCACAGAGTTAAAATAAATTAACTTAACCAAATATAAGATTATGGTAGTGTGTAATGCAAAATACCGCAATTTACAATCCTTATAAGAGCATACAATCTCCTCATTCAAATTGAAAGTAAAGCGAAACCGATCTAAATTTCTCTACCTATTGTTATCACAGGACTAAACTACCGTTACAAATCAATTACTACCTTTTGGAAAAAAATCATGCCCAAACATAATAAATTGCTTGCAGTATTATCACATCATGAGTGTTTATTTTTATCGGTCATACAATAAACAGTGATTACTGTACACTTTGGTGATTTTACGGTAAAAAAAACCCATGTTTACTTAACAAGATAAAATAAATGGTAGGACATAATAATACATATTTTCCTACGTACAAATTTAGAATTTTGAAAAATCAGTCAACTACTCTTAATTTTAGATCTAGAATAAAAGTCCCGATATGGCCTCGAGGTATGTGAACATATAAAATCCATAGTAGGATTCTGGTAGGTAGGATAATAGTATCGGCTAGTTACTAACGTTACTAAAACAATTTTAATACAATCATACGTCATGTCATGTTATCTACAGCTGTCACATTTTATATAATACCTATCAATAACTATAAAATAACTCTTAATAACATAGTAAAGTGTTATTCATGTTGGCCGCAAAGAAATATATTTGAATTTTCTAAATTGTTCTTACAACCAGAACAGGATATACAAAAGCTACTAAATCAATTTCAATATATTCATACAAGTTATGTGATCTGCAACTGTTCCTTTTGCTATATATGGTATGCTCTTTAAATTAATATTCAAAATAAAGTAAAATGTTATCAATGTTAACTGCAAAAAAATAAGTTTGAATTTTCTAAACGGTTATTCCTATGAAAATTGGACTGTAAATATTAAGTTTAATTGAAATCCATCAAACAGTTTTGGCTGTAGCCCTGGCACAGACAACTAGAGTAACAGACAGTCATAATTACTATACAAATTTTATTTTAATTCGGGGTTACCTAAAACGTGAAGTAGGTAGGATCTATCATTTCAATTTTCACGACCACAATATTGTATCTATATGAAAAGTCCAAATATTTTTGTTCTAACTCAGCATGATTCAAACTAATTAAACCCCTACCTCTAATTAACATACCTTTTACTCGCTTAGATGGCCGCATTGTATAAGGCGTCACGCTCGCAATTTACTAGACCGCAGATGATGTGGAAATCGTGGTTCGAGGCTAGTCGGGTGTACTGAGGATATTTTTCCTAAATAGTTTTAAATTCCCCCTCAACGAAAATATAGGTAGACTTCCTTTAAATTCAATCTTCCTAATTCCCCACTAATTAATAGATAGGTTTATAACCATAATGGGTATTAAGATGTAGCGCTAAAAAAATTACCTTTTGTCTGTCATTTTCAAGGTAAAGATATTCCACGTGATAGATTTTTCATAACCATTGTACCGTGTCAAAAGTAAAGACAACCTGGTCGTAGTGTGCCAGTTTTGTTTCTCGTGACTGTATCAGACACAAGTCACGTATGTGTTTACATATCCACAAACTAGTTTGATCGCAGTGTTCATTTATTTTTTAGCCAGGGGGGGTAGGCCTGTGCTCTTAAACTTATTATCTTTTAAAGTAACTATAGCAACTTTTTTTTGCCGTGCCTCACCTCTTTTTACCCATCTAGACTATTCGAATATTTACACCAAAGGAGTAGGGATGATGAAGGGGGAATCTAAAGGTAGTGTGCCCAAATATACATGGAGTGAGGTTGGGAAATAATTAAGAAAAAACACTTCAGTACACCCAGCTGGGATATGAACCCCAACCTCTCTGTCATCTGAAAATCATAAAAAACTAAACTTACATCTTTGTCTGCATGCCCAAATGTTGAGGTAATAGTCCACAACAATTGAAATGGTGTCCCTATAGTTTTAATGAGTCGACCTTGGTGGTCTTGGGTTAAAGTGCTCACTCTAAGACCCGATGTTCGTGGGTTCAAATCCAGCCGGGGTCAACGGATTTTTCTTGGGTGATAAAAATCCGTAGCACAATTTCCCTCGGAGGGGAATTAAAGCCGTTGGTCTCATGTCGATTTTGTTATGTAAAATACCCCTGGAAGGTATGTGAAAATACCTTTCCCGGCATAATTGGTAGGCTCTTTCACTCTCGCTCATATAGATTCAGGGTGGAAGACAACAGGTAAGTACTACCCTTTCTGACCTTCCCAAGTACATGGTATTGATACCAGATGATGTGGGCAGCACTAACTAGCTGAAAGGCTAAGTGCATGATCAGCTTCAGTTAGTTCAAAATATCATCACATCAACTTTTGGATTGTTGACTTAAGAAGAAGTTTTAACTTTAGGCAAGCCCCCAAATATTGTGCTGTAAGGTTAGTATGACTGGTTTTGTCTCGGTAATTTGGATTTATGTGTGTAGGGGGAAACATTTTTTATAAGGTTTTTTTGGAGGGGCCTGGACCACCAAACAAAAGGTTAGTCCAGGAAATTTCCTCAAGAAAATGTTTTAAAATGGGATGTAATTTGAAACTGTTTGGAGTGGACCTCATCCCATTATATTTTTGAGATTTGTATACCTATAGAAATTATTTAGAGAATTCTTCAACTGGATTTTTTAATTAGACTTATTTAAAATATATTAGGCATCGGCCTCCCCTAACCCCATTTACAAGACTTTTTTTGAATTTGTATAATCCTAGAAACTAATTGTAATGGTCCTTTTTCAGCAATTTTTAAAAAAATTGATGCTTCTGTAAGACATTTTAGGTGGGGGTTAACCCCTGGAAATTTTTTTGAGAATTAGATCCCAATAGAATTTATTTGAAGAGCTCCTTCCGCAGGATTTTTTTTAAAGTTTTGATGCCACTTGATGCTAGTCAGAGTGAACCACATCTATATATATATAAAAATTATATCCTTCTAGAAGCTATTTGAAATGGTCTTCCTCGGACAAAATTTGGAAAGTGGGATTCTTCAAGAAGATATTTTGTGTTTGATGCAGGACCATCTTTCAGCTTCATATTAGAGGGGGCAAAGCTATTCCAGTGGAGGGAATTTATTCTAGTGGGGGCAATATATTTCCAAGGGGGCCAATGCCCCTTCCTCCCACCCTAAGTTCCATCACTACTGGTGTCAGTGGTTCTGTAAGAGCAGGTGTTTGCGATAATTGATTCCCACACTCTTTAATATATTTTAAATTAATTTAAGTTCTCGTGACTTTCTGAAATATAAGCTACCGAAGCAGGTAGTCTCTATTGTTAACTAGTTAATAACTTTAAATTACCGGTCTAAGTCAATTACCTTAAAAAAACTTCTACCTGAATTTTTTTTCCTCAAATATGAGTAAAAATTGAATTCACGTACTCACAAAAACGTTGTTTAGCCTTTTAACAAGAGCCTTCGGTCCGTGTTTTATATCTATTTGTGGTGCCATTATTTTTATTGTAAGTGGTTGTACAAGGTAGAGCCATCCACACGCAACATGTGATTAGCTACTTTGCCTTTAGTAGAACACTGCCATTATTTGGTCGACATCAGATCTAACTGACTATAATGTTTTTTCTCTCTTGTTTTTATTTTACTTATAGACAAGGTTCCATCAAGTTCCAAAAAGAACGTGATGGTATGTCTGTATGTATTTCTCACTCTTTTTCTTTTTGCACGAACAAGAAAGTATTGCGATTAAGTTGAATTGTGTAAGTAAATAGATTTTGTGTGAATAAAACTCAATTAGCGGTGACAGTAAGACGTAAATCTTAAGAGTTTCAGAGAGTATCGAGTCAGAATTTTATGACAGATCAATAACATTTGTGTAAATGTTCCAACAAATTAGCTTATATTATATTCATCTAGTTTTTTTTACCGCGGTTTATTTCCTTTCGAGGCTATATAAATACCTACACTAATGGGTAAAGATGATAAAGTTAGAATTTAGAGGAATTATGACCTCATTTGCGTGAAAACCCATTTAGAGCAAACCCCACTCAGTACAACCGGCCGGAATTCAAGCCATGACCTCTCAGTCACTGTCAAAACACACAAGGTGAAACTGACGTCTTTGTCCGAATGTACACTGGTATTATTATCAAATAATAAACAAAAATTAATTGTATCACCTGTGTTTTGTTCTTATGATACCTAACATAATTTTCAGTGATCTCTCGAGGCCTTGGGTTCGGGTCCCGATAGGAAATTTAGTTATTACTGATTAAGTATAAAAGGAATAATCCAGAGGATTGGGGTTGAGGATACACTATAATCAAGAAGCCCTAGGCCTGAAAAAAATAAAGACCAATCAAAACTTTTTTTTTACGCGCAATGGGACGTTCAAGTATTATGTAAGCACCTTTTTGGCCATTTTCGACCCCTTAACACTCTATTTAAACAAAAACGAGCAAACGTTCAAACCTCCCCTCTCTCACCCCAACTTATTCACGTAATATTTGACGACAATTTTTTAAATTTTTTCACAGGAATAACCAGCTAACATTCAAAAAAGCTGTACAATTATAAAGAATTTAAATTTAAACTTAATTCAAATTATAAAGATAGCATAAGAAGTGAATATATTTATTATAGTTATAAAATAAAACTATAAACTACTTTTAATCTGATGATCAAAGCCTTGAATCCACTTCTTGATACTTTTAACTACTATGTGTACCTTTTAGGTGGCTGGTACTTGAACGACCCCAACCGTGGGCCTGGTAAATACGCGTCACTCTTGTCTAATTTGGTTTGCTGGTGAAGCAGAAGTAATAGTTCAAATCCAATTGGAGTGTTCTTCGGTGTTTTTTCCTAAATTATTTAGCACTCTTGCTCCACAAAGATGTGGTTACATTTTCTCTAAATTAAACCCTTCTCATTCCCATTTCATCAATGTAAATATGCAGATATGATGGCAAGATATGAAAATAAAGGAAATTTGAGGTGGGAGTGAAGGGAACGCGAGAAAACGCGAATGTTTTGCAGTTATTATCGTAAAACTTTTTAAGACAAAATGAATAAAATATTGATCCAGTAGAAGCACAGTTTAATTTTCTTTACATGTTTATATCAACAGTTGTTGTAATTTAAATTCTAGGACACCCTTGACATATATTCAACAACCTGTTAATATCACCATGTGAAGAAACTTAAACTTTATGTTTATACTTGAGAAATATTTTATTTCTTTTTATAAAAAAAAAGTTACATATAAAACTGCAAAAATACTGACCGTTTCTCACGTGCCCTACATTCTCAGTTTAAGTAGGCGCACCAGCTAATATTTTGAAGATTTTGAAGATTTATGGGAAGAAGAAAATCTTTTATCGGTGCATCCAGTCGAGATTAAACCCCAGTCCCTCTATTCCAGAGTCCATAGTGTAAACCATTACACCAAAGCCTTGCCAGTCAGCGGTAATTATTCAAATCTCATCAGAACCACTCCCAGATAAAAACAACAGTTGAACGAATTAAGAGTTAACGAAGACGGGCATGAAAGGAATCAAGATAGCAAAAAAATTAAACAACCACAGATCTGACGAGCGTCTAAAACAAGGAAGTGTAAAATCACACCTGTTTGATCGTAATTTTTGAAGACTAATGAAACCGTGAATATAAATTACTACTTCCAGCAATCATCTTGGTGCTAAGTGCAGCGTCATGGGGCTGGCTTTCCACTTCGTTGTAGATATATTATTTCATTAGTGTGTTTTAACACCTAGATAGCCGCTTTGGTGGCCGAATGGTCTTAAGGTGGGGATGTAGGGAACGCAAGAAAAGGTCAGTGTTTTTGCAGTTTTTATTAAAAAAAGTGTATTATCAAAATAAATAAAATATTGCTCCAGTAGAAACATTGAGCATAATTTTCTTCACATGGTGATATCAACAGCTGTTTTTGAATATCTGCCAATGTTTCCCTGAAATTTAATGACAACTTTTTCTCTTAGTTTAGAAAAAAATTATCATCTAATACCGCCATGCTCATGATAGATATTCAACAACTGTTGATACCATCATGCGAAGAAATTTAAACTTTAAATTTGTACTGAAGCAATATTTTATTTATTTAAAAAAAAAGTTTACGAAAAAAACTACAAAAAAAAACTCGCTCTTTATCGCGCCCCTACATCCCCAACTTAAGGAGTAACTCCAACAATAGACAGGATTGCTGATGATGAGGATATCGGAGTGCAAATCCTGATCGGGTGCACCGAGAATGGTTTTTTCTAACTGGTTTTTCACTCGTCCTCCATACAAATGAGTGTACACTTTTCTATATTAAACTTTATTTATTCCCAACACATTAGTGTTATTTGTACATGAGCGTACATCCCGAACGGGTAGTAAGACGTGGTGCTAAAAAGAACCCTAGATCAATGCGCTTCGACTACTCGTGACCTGTTTTCTTCTAGTGCACCAATCTCGCCAACTAGTTTTTAAATAAATAAAATAAAAAGGGTGTAGCCTTGATCCACTTTATTGAAACATTCATGACACAGGAACCAGTGCAGTCACTAGCTGCAGTGGCCGATTCCAATGCTTAATTGCTTGTTCTGATGTTCTCAGAAGATTTTGTTCTCTTTTATTTTAGGTATTAACGTGCACTTTCAGAATCGACTGATAATATCTGCACACGACTTTTAAACTAACTTAAATCTAAAACAGACACAATACCCAGCTCCCGGGCATTAGTTCATCACTTCAACAAGGTAAATACACGTAGTCCTATATCAAATGATAGATTTTTCGGCCATCCTAGGATTCGATCCCGAAACCCTTATATCTGTAGGCATACATGCTACCAACTGAGCTAAGGATTCGGACAATATTAAATGATTCTTGGGATTGCTATGTGTAGAAAAATTATACTAAACTTATCAATGAAGAAATATTTTATTTTGTTTATATAGGCCAAAATGTTGTGTTGTTGTAAAACCTGCAAAAATTAATCACCTTAACTTACGTACCATTTCATACCACCTTAAATGGTAATGCTGACACCAACAAATATAAACGTGGTATAAACATTAACTGTAAATCACAAACTCGTATATGCTATAACTCATCCGTGCTAGCCAGAATTTCTACCCTATGCTTTCAAAACATAACAAAGTCCGCGGTATGCCATGAATTAGCTTTCCTCTTCACTAATGTTACAGCAGGTTTGGTTTGATGCACCTGTCTGTGTTAAAGTTACAACGTTGAGCACACAACTCAATAAATCTCACGTGATTCTGACATGAACGACGACAATACCTTATTGTAGTTACCGTTAAATTTAAAAAAAAAGTGTTCTTCCTAGACTTGAATTAATGGAAGAGAAGAAAGCTTATTCCTTATGAAATATTGAAACGAAGTGGCGTGAAAGTTTGTTTGGTTTCAATAGGTGTAGATGGTTCAATGGCGACTGTCAGATCTTACTATTAGTTTGGGTATTACAAACAAGATGCCACTTGAAATTGTCTTGAGAAGAGTAATAACAGGGCAAAGAATAAAATAGGCCGTAAACGTCAGTAGTTTGTATAATGTTAAATATACTCGTATATTTCATTTTATATATCAATAATGGTTGAGATTTTTTCAAAGCTTCTCTATTATCTATTAAAAAAAAGTATATCTTTATATATATAGATAAAAGATATTCCCATCGTCTATGGTTTTTGTCATGTTTGTAAAATAATATTCACAATTTACTTTGCAGCATAAGATTAATGATTTGCAAATAAAAAAACTATGTCCATTAAGTGATAAGTATCAAATTGAACACTGGAACAGAACCCGGTACCATTTGGTTTGCATGTTAATGCTCTATCAGTGAGCCCTCCTGGTTTGTATCGTATCCAGAACGACTTTTCAGTAGTTGTTGTATTGTGTTCTAAGCGTGGTAACTGGTGAAGGTGTCGGCTATCGTGTTTTTTATAACAAATATATGTAATGCCTTCAAGAATCTTCTAGTTTGAAGAGTGGATTATCTCAAATAAAAGTGTAAATATAATACAAAAATATCAGTTTAGCAGATGTATTTTTAGTGAGATATTAAAGGTTCAATTAAACATAAATACTATATCACAAGAAGACTAATAAAACTAAACTATCCTAATAGGCCTACTATAGTACGATTATTACTTTTTTTTTTTGCATTCATTACGGTTTCCAGCCTCTGGCCTGAGTCACTTTTTTATTCAAGCCATATTATATTTTCCATTACCGGCTTGCTAGTCCTGTCGTAGCTTCACATGTATTATAATATAACTAAGGCTATGACATTCACAGCATCCAGTCCCCGGCTGTTAATTTATCAATGTGAAAGGGTAGACCCACATTTCATCAATGATAAATTTCTCGGCTATGTCGGTAATCGAACCCGGGACTCTTAGTTCAGTAGGCAGACACGCTACCCACTTAGCTAAGGCGTCGGATTAGTATGACTATTAGTAAGGAGCTTAAAAAAATACAAGTTAGTACTGTTACATTTTAAAACTTATTTATAAAAAATGCACTAACAAATAAAACTATTCCATACTCATGATTTGATATTCATACAGGTTCGATACAATCAGGGAAATATGCAAAGTATGGAAATACCGGGGAATTTATAACTGTCATAAAATCAAGTGAATATGAGAGAATTTTGCAACTATCCAGTGAAAATCTTTTAGGAATATTTGAATATCTACTCAGGATAATATTTGTTTAGTGAATCTTTTTAAAACATAACTTTTAATCAAATTAGTGTTTTTAATTATTTTTAAAGCATTCTAAAAATATTAATTTATTATAAATGGAGTATTTTGATTGTGTTTAATATCAATTTTCATATGGGAATTAATCAAGACAAATTTTATTTTTGAGTCAGGGATTTTTTTTTCTGAAATGTTATAGCCAAACTGTCATATTTTAATTATTATCATTTATACTAGTTTGAATTCAAACAACATGGCTACGAATAAAGGATATGCGTTTGAGTTATGTTGACTGCTGAGGACGGGGAGATCGAAGTTCGAATCTCGGTCGGGTGAACTGAGGGTGGTTTTTCCTAAATGTTTTCCCACTCTCCCTTCACGCAAATGCGGGTTCACTTCCTCTAATTCAACCTTGCCAATTCCTAATCCATTAGAGTAATTAGTACTTAAAAGCGTATAACCCGAACGGGTAGTAAGACACGGTGCTAATATTATATATTAAGTTATGTTCATACAAACATAAATAAAGGAGAATGGAACATTGTTCACACTGAGTAAGTCGTCTTTTAAAAAGATAGGACATTGAACTCGAAACAATATGTGCTTTATCATGGTTATAAATTTGTGAATATATCACATATTATAATTTTTAGATGCGTGTACCGGCGGACATGTACAAATGTGTATGTTTAATTGAAAATGTTTAAAAAATAGCTCGTTTTATGCCAGCGGGCTACTGGACAAATGCGTGTTAACGGATGGATAAAAGGTTTCCTGCTGGTAAATAAATTAAGCGCGCTCTCAGCTACAGTGGGATCTTGGTAGGAAAAACTGCATCCGACAGGGTTTTTTATTTGCACCGTGTCTTACTACCCGCTCAGGCCATACACTTATGTTCTAAATAAGCTAATGGTTTTAGGGATTAGGAAGGTTATATTTAGATAAATTGTACCTGCATTTGTGGAGAGAGAGACTATAAAACCATTTTGAAAAAAAATCACTTCAGTATACCCGACCGAGATTTGAGCCTCGATCTCCCCGACATCGTCAGTCTATTCTACTATGAGAGTAGCACCTTAGATCATGCGGCCACCGAAGCGGGTATCTTACAGTTGCAAAAGTTACTAAAACTTATTTGATATTTTATAGTTAAACCTTTTGATAGATATTATAAATATTTATAAAATAACGCTAATAATATAGGAAAATGATATCAATGTTGACCACGAAAAACTATATTTTGTATTTTCTCAAGGGTGCTGCATGGTAGATCACTGAGACGCGTTACAGACGTTCAGAAATCCCGCATTATTTTTTAAGTTGTTTGTAATTTTTTTAACATAACTTTCATTGAAATGTAGGCGAAACTTATCAACAGGTTTCTGACCATTTAGAAAAGTTTAAATTTCGATCTTAAAGTTTAAAAAAAAGAAGTTATCAATGACACTTTACGCAAAGATGTGTATTTATGAGAATAAAGTGAAAGGTTAGAAATAGTCTTCCTGTGTCAAATAAAGTTATGTTTTGTTAGGCTTACATCATAAAATGTTAAGATAATGTGGGACTGTTTTACAGGGCTTTATATACTACACTTTGCACTTAATTTTAAACTTTTCAACTGGTCCGAACTTTCGCCTACATTTTGGTGAGAACAGTATTTAAAAAATATAAACCACTCCATACATAAATAATCTTATATTTCTAAACGTCTTCAGCTCTTCTCAGTGCTCTCCCATGCAGCACCTTTAAAGGTCCTTCATATCATAATCCTACCATTGCATAATTTAACGATGATAAATGTTTTTTTTATCTTTGGCAACCCTGCCAAGAATATAATTAAATAATATATATAGATAATTTACGTTAATCGGTATATGTATGTCAGAGTTTCCGATGCAGTAAAAAAGTGATTGAGGTATCTAAAAAAACTTTTATACTGTAGATTCGTCCCCAAATCACAAACTTCTAAACTGTCGTTGGCCTTTAATGCAAACCATATGATTTGCACAAACAAGGAGGTTAATTTAGGTTAATTTTTCACTCGGGTGTGGTTTGTGATTTTTTTTTCCCTCCCTTGTTACCCACAGAAAGCGATGTCAATTTGTTTTGTTTGCAAAGATGAAAAGATAATCACTGTGGTCAAAAATCTGGGTGAATAAAATTATCAAATACATGTTCTGAATATCTTCTAGAAAGTGGACGAAACCTTTAGCTACAGCAATAGTTTCACTATCCCATTATTGTGGGTACTCTATTATTATTATTTCAAACATTTCTATCAGGCTTTCTCGATACATCGCAGTATGTACAAGTCTTTCATTATAGTTCCATCTAGTTGGTGAAACACTGTGAAGTCTTATTCTAACAAGTTTATCTGAGAAAGTTCGCTTACTAGAATGGGGAAAAAACCATGCAAGTCCACTTAATGTACTAAAAAAACTCTTCCACTTACTAATATTATTTACTGATAGGTGACCTGAGAGTCTAGGGGTAAGGTCCGGGGTTCAATCCCCGGTCCCGACACAGATTTATCTGATTGTCAAACCCTTCCTTCACCTCTGGAAAGACGTGTATTAATCACAACTTGTGGATGTGTGGAATGCCAGGCCTCCATCGTGGTTCGGGTTCCACGTTAAACTGTAGGGCCTCCATTTCATCTCACAATCACTCTACCATTATATATTAGCGTAAGTGCGTATAATCCTAACGGGTAGTAAGACGTGGTAATAATAATAATAATAATATTTACTGACTGAGTTAAAACAAGGTTAAGGCTATGAGCTAGACAATGAACCAACAATGCGCTTAAAAATATGTTGCGACAAGATTTTCAGTACAATTTATTTCTCCATACAGCTGGCATCACCTGGCTAGGCTTATCGTAGCTTAGTATGCCTTACAATCTAACGTAAGACTAGGACAGGCACAAAATCCAGTCCCCAGCCGTTAATTCATCACTGTGAAGGTGTAAACCCACATTTTACCACAATACATTTTTCATCCATGCCAGGTATCGAACCCGGGATCCTTAGCTCAGTAGACAGACATGCTTCCGACTGAGATAAGGTGTCGAATAACCCAGTGTACTCAGTAGATGATTCTTAATGCTGAGCTAGAATCATAATCAGAAATCAATTGGAGGAGCTCAACATGGTTTCCCTTATTTTAAGAATTAAATAACTCGTCATGACCACGAAATGCCAGTTCTTGAGTGGTCAAATAACAAACAGCGTCGATTAGGCTCTTCAAAACTTCATGATTTATTTTAATTTAGCATTGTGTTGTTCAATGCTATTTTGTCCAGTGAAAAAATCTACCCCCTTTTTAAGGTAATAAATGCATTTATATGCGACTAAAACCTGAGTCTCACCGCTCTTCCCTTTCTGCCACTACTAAATCTATGACGTCACAAATAAGAACATCACTAGGTAATGCTATGAGGTGAAAGACGGAAAAATATAAACTTTCAGCCACCGTATAATGGACTAGTGCATGACTTGCATGCTGGCATAGGTGGGAAAATTTATTTCAATCACATGGGTGCTTGAATACTCTTTTTCAAACATTAAATAAAATAAAATAATTACTTATCTTCAAGCAAAATCAAGCAGTGCTTGTCTTGGTTGCCCTGACGCGACGCCACTGTCAAATATCGTCGACTAGGTTCACGTTGAGTGTAAGGGAAACTTACTCTTCAGCTTGTAGCCTTTACGACGAACATGTTGAAAGTGGTTGTTTATAAATATCTCACTTTGAAGTGATGCTATCACTGAGGATTGGCGGTCTCCAGTGCTCAAGGACTGAACCTGGCTCCAGAAGCGCAATTAAACTCCCGTAAAGCTTGATTCACACGTGCGCCGAAAATAAAAAGCAGAATCTGCTTGAGTGGCGCAGCAATTTACACGCTGTATGTTGACCCATGATGCATTGCAACGCTAACTTAAAGCAGTTGACTATCAACATATTTTATTTTCTAGTGGATAAAAAATTATTTTGGAGCATTCTCCCGATATATGTTTTCATATTATAATGCTGTGTCGTGGCACAATCTAACACATAGATACACATGCTTTATAGCAACGAGCTATTTCAAATCTCCTCACAACGGCCAACGAAGCTGTCTGATTGCTTCTATCTCTACAGCGCATGCGCTGTCATATGCCCATGCGGATTGATTTGAAAACGGTTGATTTTGAGATCTGATTGGTTCTCCCGTGCTGAATATTTCAGGCATAGGGGACGAAGTAGAGATGAGTTGAACTTTAGCGGAACAGCTCGCGCCGATAAGGCGGTAATCTTGTGATTGGCTTAGAGCTCGTCACGTGACTACGTTTCTGTTCTGCTCTTGTTTTTCGGCAAACGTGTGAATCCACAGTAAGACTATGTATCTGTTGTTCCCTTGTCGGTGTCCACGTCTTACTACCCGTACAATCCCCCTACATATTTACATTAAGGGGGTAGGGATGAGTAAGGTAGAACTTAGAGTAAATTTACCTTGTAATTTTTTGTGAAGGAGAAGCGTTGGGAATCATTTATGAAACATCAATCTTACTACACACAACCGGGATGCTAACACAAACTTTCCGCATCACCAACGAACCGGACTAGACGAGCTTGACATTTAATTCCGCTTGTCCACCAATGTGAGTATTATCATGGTAAAGAAACTTTTTTATAATTCAAACAGCTCGTGAGGTTGTAAGTCTGTAGAATGTCTACTAGTAATAAAAACAACTATTTTGTTGTTGTTGCTTGGAACCAATTTAGAAGGTCCAGCTTATCTCGTTTTAGTTTATGGTCATTTTCCAGCAGGTCATCTCAAAAAGAAGTCAAACCGGACAAAATATAAATGTCTTAAGTAGGTCTTAAACAGGCTTGATTTATATGGTGATATTAAATTTAAACATGGACGGCTTATAAAAATGTATGGGAAAGAATGCCTTGTTTTTTTAAGTGCTCAATCTATATAGTACTGTAATTATTTACCCTCCACCACAGCACCCTATACCGGTACTTTTTTTTGTGCACCTCGTCTTACTACCCGTTTGGGCTATGCGTATATTTACTAATTAAACTAATTTGTTAGGGATGAGGAAGGTTGAATTTACTTGAAGTATACTCACATTTTCGTGGAGAAAGAGAAAATATAAATCCATTTAGAGGGGGGAAAATCTCAATACACCCGACCGAAATTTGAACCCCAAGCTCCCCGTCATCGGTAGTCCAGTCTATTGCAAAAGTGACGCCTTATTTTACTATTTTTAATGTAAGAAATTATTTTAATTATTCTGGTACACATTCTGTGAGTATATTTACTTTTATAGATGTTAGGACAACTTTTTATATATATGTATATGAGAAAACAATTAAATATACTTAATTTCAGTTTTTAAATGTATTTAATCTTAACATTTAACACGATGATAATAAACAAGAAATGATTATTCTATCACAAGACAAAAAATAACTTGAGCTAAGACGTTAAACCTAATATTTACTTCACACCAAGTCCTAACGCCTAGGTACTTACTAATTGGATAGCATAACGAGCTAGTTTACAAATATTAATTTTCTTCGTTAGCACCGCCTGGAATAGAACCAGGATACGCTAGACGGAGGAAGTAATCAAAGTGTTGAATACAGTTAAGTGGTGCTGAGCTAATTTGTCTCGAGGTCCTTAATCCCCTCTTAGGGGATGGAGGAGAGCATATGGACACACACACACACACACACACACACACACACACACACACACACACACACACACGTGAATACTACGAGTCTTTGAAGAGCCGCTATATATATCACAGCAAAAACTAATAGAACCAATAGGAATAATATCAAGGAAAAGAGTAAAAGCACCAGCTGTCACATGGTCTGAGGTGTCAGTCTCACATGACACCGCGTGGTGAGGGAGAGGTTATTTTCACATATTCGTATTTAATAACACAACCGAGGTAGAGGATGGATAAGGAAGTTTGAATTTTAAAGGAAATGTATCTGAATTGGCGTGAAGAGAGAGTGGGAAACCGTTTATGAAAAATCCACCATGCTTAGTGCAGCCCGCCGCGTTTCAAACCCTCCCTCCCATCCAACCCCCCACTCCATAATACCGGCACCGCCGCGTATCTTAACCAATTTGTTTTTAAACTAATGTATACAGTTGACAAAATAAGTAGATTACCGGCTTCTTGGTCTATTGGTCAGCACCCCTGGTTGCTGATTTAGGAGTCTCAGGTTCGATTCCCGGTGGTACCGTAGATATTTTTTCCTAAAAATAAACTGTATAAATGGTGTGGGTTATGTTTAAACTGGGTTTAAGATTTATACTGTATCCCCCTCTTCATGATCCCTATCATCTCGCCATTTCATTGCGGGCACGACGTGTAGACAGACAACCTTCATAAGTGTACTTTGGGCAACTTTCTGTTCCCAAAGAGCAGCTAAAAGACCATACTACACACGTGACCGAAGTAGATACCGCATCGCTCACGGTCAAATATATAATACGTTAAAAAATAAAATTGGGTTCAATGCACGATATTGATTGAAAGCACACAGTAAGAGATGTTTTTTGAACATACCCTACAGTAAAATTTTCGTAGAAAAGGCTTTTTTTGTAATACAAAAATGTTTGTGATCAACAATGATAACATTTTACTGTACAATTACTAATTTTATTTTATAGTTATCTATCAATAGCGAGATCTGCAGATCACATGACTTGAAGTATGGATAGGTGAAAGTATAACTTATTACTTTTCTGGCTCTCAAATTAGGTTCTTCCTTTCAAAATTGAGCTGTACTCTCAAATAGCTGAATACTGTCATGAGAGTCCAATCAAATCGGTAATGCAAGAATAATGAGCTGTAAATTACTCTAGCAGCCAGGTGTTGTTCGGCCCATTCAGTCTCTCCATCTACTGTTATGATTAGGAGTTTAGTACCCACAATGGTGGCTACGAGATATATGACGTTAGACTCTCATCCCACAAGGTCTGTGTTGACGTGAAGGCAGGATTTTGAATCCTGGTAGAGCTCTCTGAGGAAAATGTTCACACATATAGATTTATCACTATGATTTCCCTGTCCTCTTTATGCGTTAATGCAGCATGTTTTCTCTTTATCATCCTCATCCTTGGCCCTTAGATTAAGCCCCTTTTTCGTTATTTTTGTAATAACCGCGTGTTACGACTACCTGTTCAGGCTAAATGCATATGCAGGTCTATTATTTCCGGTAGTGAGCTAGGGATGAGTAAAGTGAAATTTAGAGGAAGTGTACCCACATTTGCATGGAGGTATGTTGAAGAAAACACCCTCAGTACACCCTATCTGAACTCCAACCCCGGTTTCCCAGTAATCAGCAATCTAGTCTAACAAGAGACCATGCTTCCACCGAAGCAGGTATTAAACCTTTAATGGCCCGTTTGTTAGAAGAAACTTATATACACCCCAAATAGAAATACAAAGTAAAACAGCCTGATATAAATACTGTATATCCGGTGGAGGGAAAATATGTCTTATTATAAACTATGTTATGTAAATTAAATAAAAAAGACCGAAAAGTTTATGAAGTTTTTTTAATACAAGATTCTTTGTTAAAATAAAATTCATTTTTGGCTGAAAAAACCCGTCAACTTTGTTCAAATACACGTCTTTTTACAGGAGAAACATAGACTACCGTGATTATGATAAACTGTAATTTTTGGA
This sequence comes from Timema poppense, assembly GCA_902141375.1. Lineage (NCBI taxonomy): Eukaryota > Metazoa > Arthropoda > Insecta > Phasmatodea > Timematidae > Timema > Timema poppense. Next base: position 28,234 of record CABFOV010002781.1, read on the forward strand.
GAGATTTCCTTTCCATGGAGGAAGGAGTAACAAAAATGTGTCACACTCGACTGGACAGGAAATTCAAGTTTGACTTATTTTCTCTTTGTAAATATACGGCGAAATAAAATGCAAATGTTCGGATCATATATTTGACCTTATAGTACGTCTGGTACATAACAAATAAAGCCAAAAACCTGCACTCTTTGATTGGAATATGCCACTTTCTGTAGTCAAATATGATGTGAAACGAGACCTTTTCAGATAGGGAGCCACTTGAAAATCCATGCAGAACACCAAAATGGCAGCCATTTATGGACGGCCTTTTAGAGTTCTTAATTCGATTGTATCTCAGATCCTAATACTCTAACCTAGGTTTTTTTAAAGCTCTTGCTAAGAAGAAATTAATTTGTCATCACATATTTATCGCTAAACCTTAAGGTGCGGCAGAAGGGAGTACAAGTGTTTTTACATTTTTTATAAAATTGAAATTTGTTGGCCAAAATAAATCAAATTTCCCTCCAGTAGCAACATAGAGCTTAGTTTTATTCACATGCTGATATCAACAGATCTTGAATATCTGTCAAGGGTGTCCTGGAATAGTGTCAAAACATTTTCTCTTTATTTAAAAAGTTTTGACAACATTCCAGGACACTCTTGACAGATATTCAAGATCTGTTGATATCAGCATGTGCAGAAAACTAAACTTTACATTGCTACTGGAGAAATATTTGATTTAATTATGCCTAAAAAATTTAATCCTATAAAAACTGTAAAATTTCTTGCGCTCCCTTCTGCCGCACCTTAAGATTTCTCCACAATTTAAAATCTTATGAAAATTTCACTTTTCTGACAAATTTTATTGTTAAATATCTTTTTTATTGTCCACAATATCTCATTTATAGTTAACATATAAAATAAAGAACATCATTTTATCTTTACATTGATATCAAGAAAATCTGTTTCAATAAATAACTTCTTGTGAAATTATTGGTCAAATGAAACTATACTTTGGTTTTTAGTATTTTGTTTACTTTACTATTACAATTTTTACAAAAATGTTTGAATAATAAAGAATACTCCTGCACATTAACTTCTTCTTAACAGCTTAAAGGTCTCTAAATCACGTTATCTTCTTCCTCATCTTCCAATTCATACCTGGAACAAAGTAATTACTTGTCCTGCCTGATATGCTGAACGGAGACAATGCTGCCTTAATGTATCTCTAGTTGGGGGCAAACTTTTGAAGTAAAGAGAAGCTTTCTAACATGTTTGAGTGAAAAGTCTTCTCCATCTTTGTAGTAAAGCAATACAGTGAACTTCTCCAGAACTTGAAAAGTCTCGTCAGAAATAGACTCTTTTGGTAGTTATATAGCTTGAAAGGCTTCCGTAGCTTCGGATAATGCTTTCTAACCAGACTGTTTCCCATTCTTGGCAAATGATAAGGTTACATCTGATCCTGCAAATGCATGGAATCCTCTCAAGTCAACCGCTTTATCTTCACCTATACTTTAAAACATGGCATTAATGCTCATGTACCTCTGAGACATCCCAGCTTCAAAGTGAATCCACATCTTCTGAAGACCAGCAACTTTGAGACTGTGGAAAAAAGATATTGCCAAAACAACTACATCAGTATCTACTGTACATATACATTTTTTTTTTTTGCTCCATGTCCAACAATATATTTAACATGTAGGAAAATCCTGCCATCTGTTTCTTCCTGTTATCTGGATTTGACTGTATCAATCAAAGTTTTTCCCAATTGAGATGAACGAATGATGCCATCAATCAAACTTCAAAAGTGCATGCTCTCCAAGTAACTTAAAAAGTTCGGTTTTATTCCGATCGCAACAGAGGAAGTTATTCCAATTTTGTGATGTTTTAGGTGGAAGAGCATGTGCTAGTGCAGCTCCATCGTAAATTATTGTGTCGCAGAAGTCTTCAAACTGTACCAGATCAATGGATTCTGCCAGGATTTTAAGTATCTGAGATTGTTGACATGATCGCAGAATACAATTTGAGGAAAGAGAAGGTGGCGCGCTGGTGTGTTCATGTTCAAAAAACTTGTTCAGATCTAAGTCCCTATTTTGACTTACAATTAAAGCCCCAAAGAAAAGCTAAACACCATTTCTCAAGTCAGACATCGTTGGAAAGGATTTTTTTTTCTTGTAACTCCAAAGAACGTGGTCCCATTTTTCTGCAATGGAGCAAATACACTCACTTTTGCTTCCGTACTCAATCGTTTTTTCACATAGTTGTTGTACAGTTGTAAGTCTTTTTATTCAGCACCTAATAGAGCTTAGCTCGCTGTTTACCCATTATAGCCTTAGTGTCCCAAAACACAAGATCACAGAAGTTTTTCTCAAACGGATTTCCAAATTCAAGAAAGCTTTGTTTTAATGCAGGTTTTTGGTCTTGAAACTTGTTCTAGTAAGCAGTATACTGTTCATGGTGAATAATCCGGTCAGTACTGTTAGTTTTGCTCGCAGATAGAGTTGACCTCTTTTTCTTATACCCCGATTGATGTTCTCAGACAATTGGTCAGGTCTGTGTAGCACTTCGAGTGGTACTTTGTTTCTTAACAACAAATCGCCACCCTCTAGGAATGCTTTAAGGTTTGTATTATTGGTAATATCAGCACAATTCTTAAGTTTATCTTCTTGTAGAGAAGCAATATTATATAGAGGTCTTCGAGTAGTGCCCTTTAGATTGCACATAAATATATTTCATCTCTCATTTTAGTAAATGATGTGGAGCAACGCATATTCCTTGGAGTTTTTTCGTCTGGTACTGATAAAGTCTGTGGACTGTTCTCAGGTGAATTATTTGGCAAAGAAGATGAACCTTTGCGTTTCTTTGCCCTGGCTAATTTTGTTCTGTTGAAGCTACGTGCACAATTTTTATGCCACTTTGCTTTATTGATTTTAATAATCCTTCTATACCTTCACCCTCATTTAACTTGTGTATATCCAAACCATGGGGCAATGCACCAAGATTCTAAAATTCTGTTAAATTTTCCCAAAGAGTCCTGTAACCAGCACCAACAAGTGGTTTTGCAGTATGTAAGGCTGGGCAAATCAAGTCTTCATCACGAGATTTTTGACAAATACAACATTTGGTTCAATCTATAACACGAAGCTCAAGGTGATATTCAACGTCAACATTTGCCAGCCGCAGGCGCCTATCAGAATAAAAGCAAATGTAAGAGTAAAATCAATCAAAAACAAATAAAATTACAAGCCTAATATTAAAATCGAGTTTTTTTTTTGTTGAAACCTTAGGGTTTAAGGAAAAGTAAAGATGAAAACAAAAATTGTTCTTGGTAAGAGCTTTTGAACAAAAAAGAAAAATGAAAACCTAACCATAAGGATCTGAGATACAACCAATTCTAAGGCACCTAATGGCGGCCATAAATAGCCGCCATTTTAGTGCCCAGCACGGATTTTAATGTGGCTCCCTATCTGAAAAGGCCTCTTTTAACTTCATTTATGACCACAGAAAGTGGCATATTAAAATCAAAAAGCGCAGCTTTTTTATGTACCAGACGTACTATTAGGGCCGGTCTTATTTATTCGTCACCTTTTTATTGGGAGGTTTAAGTACCTGATAACTTTTATTAATAATAATAATATTTAGCACCGCGTCTTACTACCCGTTCGGTTTATACGCTAACTTTTATTAGAAAGTTAAAATTGTCGTTGCTATAGTGATGCGTTGTTTTTCATGAGGTTTAACCTCAGAATCTGTTTTTAGGTTAAAATATTTGCTCACGTGTTTAGTAGGCAAATGACCAGGCTCTCACTATATATAAAGTTAGAACATTTAATTCACACTTTTATAAAAACTAACAACCTATTTATAGAGTTAAATTTAAATAAGAACAATTTTTTTAAATCTGAGTAGAATAAATGAGATTTTGTGAACGTTGTACTAAACTATTGATATCATTTAGTCAAACACCGAAATTAGAACTTGCAAGACAACCTAGCTTCTGCGCCTATGTGATGCCATCTGTTTCCTCGAACTCGTTTAGCAGCCATTGTTTAACAAAATGTTGAGCGTTGTAGCCACTTGCCAGGTTATAGCGGTAACATCAGGGTCCATATGCATGCGCGCACCAGTAAAAACAGTGCCAACCTTGCGTTTTCTGCATAAAAATATATTTAACCTATAGATAGTTTTCTGGCAGATAAATTCAGTTCATAATACGCGTAAAATAAAAAGTAGTTTATATAATTAATCTGGTCGCTAACTTGAACCTCCTGATAGCAATATTTATCCGATAATCATAAGACCAACCCTAGGTGTTAAATATGTTTGGAATAGGCATAACAAGACTACCCAACCTAGCTAAGCCCAAACCTCAATTGGTAGACGATTGGATGTTTAGGTTTTGGCTATGTTGTAGATAGTATAATAAACACGGATTATAATTAATACTAAAACATGGTAGAATTAACTAATTATAAAATGCAAATGCTTAGGGTCAGTTGCACAAACAGTAATCAGTGGCTTTATTAGAGATCAGATGTAAGTTGTTCTTCAATCAGCGTCTAAAACTTCTTTTTCAATTTTTTCTTAGCACCGCGTCTTCTACGTGTTCGGCTTATAGGATTTTGCACTAATTACGCTAGTGGTTTTAGGAAGGTTATATTTATAGGAAGTTTACCCAAATTTGCATGGAGGGAGAGTGGAAAACCATTCTGGAGAAAAAACGCCCCCACTACACCCGACTAAGATTCGAACCTTGATCTCCTCCCATAAACTGTTTTTATTCTCCGATCGTCATGTTGATTGGAGACATAATCTTTATATTTTAAATTAATTTTTAATAAATGAATTAGTTCTTACATCCTTAGTTAGTGGTTAATAAAAGTGAAGTGTTTTGTATATATTTATTTTGAGTGTAATTTATTTTTAAGAAAATAGGGTAAATTATGGCGTGTTCAGATTAAGTTTTTTATCTATACAGTGAATTTATAGAGGATGGGTTGAGATCCGAGACAACTGCAGGAAAGAATTGATATTTTATTTAATCATAAAGGAGTATAATGTTTGATGAATTTTGGACTAATTACATCATATTGTGCATTTTCTTAAGACGTGCCCAAAATTTCAATCGATAGAAATTAATCTATAAATATTAATTTCAATCGATAGAAATTAATATATAAATATTAGGCAATCAGAAAAATAACGTATAACCAACCTTATATATAAATTTAGGTCATTTCACACTCATATTTTACAAATACAGTGCTTTTTACAGTGTTGCCATGTTTGTTTTAATTTATTATTAGATCACATCTATGGTCAGGTGGTAAGAGATTTTGATTCCTGATTATCTTTGTTACAACCCAAGCTTACCTTGATCTAGGAACAAGCTGATTGACAATCCGGTGATTGAAGAATCAATCTGATATTTGTGCAACTGGGCCTTAATTTGTGGTCAACATTGATAACATTTTACTATATAAGTTACTATTATTTAATGTATTATTAGTTTTAAAGAGCATTTTGATAATTTTAATAATGAATGTGATATAATAATGTTTAGTAAATTATAACTTAGACTAAATTAAGTGAAAATGTATACATACATTAATGGGAAAGGATTAAGTAAATTTGTGTATGTCGCGACCCTGGCCACCGTGGGATCGCTCTGTCAGGATAGCTTTCGGAAGAAATAGAGTTTCAGGCAATGTTCAAAATAATATGTAGGTTGGTGAATTTTGGTTGAATAGTAGATACTAAAAGATGATTTTAAAAATGTGATGTTGGTCGTAAGATAAAGGAGAAGAAGAATGGACACCCGTGCTCGTGGAAGAACGGGCTTAACTTGTGGATACTTAGATCGTACAAGTTGACTGTTACCACGCGGTGCTTCTACCGAACTCAATCGCGGGACTCTGGGTTCCTAAGATGCCCACCAAGTACCAGTACTTCGGATTACCGAAAATGTTGTCTGTATCGGTAAGGCGTTGGACAGAGTGATCGCCCGCGAGATAGATGGAATTGTGACGCCCTGCTACCAACATTCAAGTACTTTTAAACCAGATATGGGCCCGTTTCGGTTTCGCTAGTTTACATAGTGTTATGAGTTGTCAGCGCTCTAATGCAACCTCTCGAGTATGTTACTTCGTAAGCCAGAATTATAGCACATGCGTCCAATAGAGTTATGTAAGTCAATACAAAGATTTAAATATTGCTCGGTGGTTATGACATGCGCAACATTTAAAAAAAACATTAACTTATTGAGTTGTGATTTAACAAAATTATAACGAGTATTTAGGGAACTGTAGGAATGATGCAAAAAAATAATGCACAGGTGTGACCTTAAGCTAAATATAAAATTTAACATGAAAAATAAAACATATAAGAAAATATAAATTAATTTACTTTGATTTTATAAAAGTTTAGATGTTGTAGTCATATAAAAATTAACTCTTAAGATGCATTATATACACAATAATATACATTATAAGTCAAAAGTTGGGTGATGCTGGACAATTAACGTTGGAGAGAATAGTTATAAAATTTGTTGGAAATACAAAGAAAAATATATTCCTTATCTGATTACGATCCCTTGTTCCTTGGATGTGGCAGCTGAAGTTGCCCGCTAAGGCCAGTACACACTGAAAACTAAGCCAAGCTATGTTTAACAGTGCTAATGGTTTGTTTGGTTGGTTTAACACTCATTACTAAGTTAAGCGATGGTTTCTCTTTTCCCTCCTGACTTCACTGTGGTTTCTTGTTAATATCTGTTAAATGTTGCACAAAAATTTATTTAATCCTTTTCAATTACAGAATATATAAATTTTAACTTAATTTATTCTGAATTATAATTTACTAAACATTATTAGATTACTATTATTATTGTAATTTTATTGGTGTTGATAATAGCTTTCAAAAGTTAAATCGGTAGATCACGTGATGAACACGTGAAAGCAGAGCTTGTAAATTTCCAGGTGTCACATAAGATTCTTCCTTAAAAAAAAATTGAACTGTAGG
>CABFOV010002781.1:35373-46032 GCA_902141375.1 Timema poppense
ATATATAAGATGTGATATCCTTGTGTAACCTCTGAACGAACGGGCTATAAACCTGTTATCTACCAATAGCATACTTCAGCGGCGGTCTTAAAAATAGTTCTTCTCTCAAGTATTATTAATGGAGTTAAAGCTGTTACGGTCGAGGGTGTCTATAAAAGATACTCCTTGCGTCTTTATTACGTGACGTCAGCTGAAGCATTTTATTCACAAGTGTCACTTGGACATTATGATCAGGGGAAAACCTCTTCGGAAGGCCATTGCAAGGAGAATGGGGAGGATCTTTCCCTAAACAGGTTTCCTGATGACTCCTTGATATAATGTACAGAGGTGCTTATCACAGGGTATAAAAGGGCCTAATTCAATTTCAAGAGGTGTCAGGGTGGGGGGAGAGAAAAACATGGGCTTTGGTCAGTATTTAGGCATTTTTTGAAATATTTTTCATTTGATGTACGGTATTTAATTTGCACTTTATGAACCGATTGATTATATCAGTACATTTGTATAAACTAACTTAAATCTAGTACATGCACTAAACCTAGCCCCCCGGCAGGTAATTTATCATTGTTAAAAGAGAAAGCACCATTTAATAAATGATACATTTTTTGATCATGCCGGGAATCGAGCCCTGGACTCTTATCTCAGTTGGTAGCCAAGGCATAACATCAGAATTTTGTAATTTTTATAACAAATAAATGGTAGGGTGCACTGCACAAACATTATCTCTCTTTTGTCTTAAAAAATATATATTTACTAAAAACGTGTAAGATTTGTGAAACGAAATAAATAATTGTTGCAAAAACATTCCAACAAAGAGCATAAATGAAATAATATACACTTGAAGAAACAATGAGAAAATAGGAACATCTATGTCCACCAAAGAGCATAACAATCAATTTATGTTTTCAAAGTGCTCTATAAAAAACTATATTTACTATAGCACAGAAACTACGCGTTGGTTTTATAAAAATATATTTGATCTAAATGATTTTTTAGTACCACAACTTTACAATGGTAAGTTATTTCGTATCTCAAATAGTTGCGGAGGTATCAACATTGGAAATTTCTGCTCAAGTAAAGTATGTGAAGTACGTAAAGTCATTTATAAGGGAAAATAACGTTTGAATTTTTGTTTGTAATCTTAAACCATCCCTAGATACAAAGTTAAATAAAAATCTTTAGAGGCAATTTCGAGAAAACTGATGTTTTTTTCTTTTTTTTTTTACCTTCGGTGTTTTAAAGCTTGGATATCTAACCCTAAAAAACCGTCGGGAGGACCTGATGCAAACCCTAGATACCAAGTTTTATTCCAGTCGATAAAATGGTTTTGTCTCTAGGCGAGGTACAAACAGACAATAGTCATTGTGAAAACAACTTTTTCTGTTTCAGGGGGTCATGAAGCGTCGACATTAATTCATCAAAATCTTGAGTTCGCTATTTTTTGACGATCACAATTCGAGAGGTCGAGAGAAATTAAAAATCATATTTTGTTCGAATGAAACCAAAAACAGTTGCCTCGGTAGATAGGTAGGTTCCTTATCACATACATTAATTTCAATATTTTTTGAATATTTTCATGGGCATAGTGACGTTAGGATAAAAACAAAAGCTAAACGAAATTAAAAAATACTGGTCATATTCCAATATACACATCACATATTTAAGAATTGTTGGGGTTACTGTGTGTAGAAATGTAATTTTTATTTTTATTTTGGCCAATATTGGTGTTTGTCGTAACAACTGTAAAATTACCGACATTTGCTCGCGTTCTCTTCACACCTTGAAAGTGCTTTCATCTACGACAAAATTGGAGTAAAATTCTTGCTAAATTTATAACGAATGTTTGACAAACTACAAAAAAAATATCGAAATAACTATTATTTTTCTAAACATAATGCTCGATAAAAAAATAGTATAAATCTTAAACTTTACAAATATACTTAACCACATGGTGGCACAGTTAATTATAAAAGTTAACCTAATTTATTTTAATTTTTAATTAATAGCTTAAATGTTTCTTCTTTTACTAAATACAGTTAAAATATTTACTATTAATAATGCATTTATAATTAGATTATGACAGCTGTGCTAACGTGTTGTAAACCCATTCTCACTAGTATTTGTTAATAGTTTGAATTTTAAGATTAAAACTTAAAATAATGATTAAACGATTGGTGCAAAAATGTTTTATTTTTATCATTTTCGATCTGTCAAAATATGTATATTAATAGGATAGGGGATGCATAATTTAGAATAAATGTTTCCGAATTTGCGTGGATGTAGAGTGTACAAAAGAATAACTTACTTTAGTCCTGCATTATGTGATCCGGCAACTTCCGTGGTCCGACATGTTTTAAATATGCCGCTATTAGTATGAGGTGCGGCCACCAGGGAGGTGTTAATAGCGGTACAAAGGCGCTAAAGTTGTTAACATTTGCAGCCGAAAGTTTTGGCTATAAATTATTATTTTGGCTTGTATTATGGCTGTATTTCATCCCTTAATTATGTCTTCCAAAAGACCAAGAGTTGTAAAGTGTGGTTTTAAAGCTTCATTTTACCTTATGATGTAGCAATAAGTACAAGTTTATATTTATAGAATTCAATATAAAAATATTTAGTATAATTAAGTATAAATGAGAAAGAATTTTGGTGAAATTACAAGCTTTTATATTGAATTCTATTAATATAAATTAATATTGCTTCCTTATTACAATATCATCATGTTTTTCAAAAATAAGTACAAGTATGTAGGGGGATATGGCAATCTTAAGGCCTAGGCATAAGGGGTACCATATAAAGGATCCTTAGGAATCGAATTATGTGTTCTGATACTTGTCAGGTCACATGGGTCCCGGAATAAAGAGTTTTAATTCTAGTAACACAAACTCAAAACACCTGATAGGGAGCCGAACCCCAATCTCCCCGTCATAGGCAGTCCTGTCCAGTGGCGGCTCGTGTATAGGCACTGTGGAACTGCAGCACCCCCTATTTCCACTTGATATTATCGATAACATTTAATATAAAGAGTCATTTTTTCTTTAATTCTTTCTTAATTTTTGTAGTACAATATATATTCCTTAAGCTTAATGTCAGTAGTTCAGTAGCTATCCCCCAGTTTATGAAAAATATACAAAATTCTTTGTATGGAACTGTGAACTTCACAGTGCCAGCGACGTGGTGTTTGACTGTTGTGCGCATGCGCACATAGGAGGCGGTGGGGAGGAAGGCGGGACTGCCAGGTAGAGAGAGCACTGTTGCTCTCGCAGTGATGGCGAATGGCGTGATGGTGGGAGGAAGTTTTTTTACTCAGCGTGTGTTGTGCTTAAAAACCGTGTACCATATTCTTGAATGTGATAAAGTGTAGAAGAGTGTAACCAGTGGCGGCTCGTGTATAGGCACTGTGGAACTGCAGCACCCCCTATTTCCACTTGATATTATCGATAACATTTAATATAAAGAGTCATTTTTTCTTTAATTCTTTCTTAATTTTTGTAGTACAATATATATTCCTTAAGCTTAATGTCAGTAGTTCAGTAGCTATCCCCCAGTTTATGAAAAATATACAAAATTCTTTGTATGGAACTGTGAACTTCACAGTGCCAGCGACGTGGTGTTTGACTGTTGTGCGCATGCGCACATAGGAGGCGGTGGGGAGGAAGGCGGGACTGCCAGGTAGAGAGAGCACTGTTGCTCTCGCAGTGATGGCGAATGGCGTGATGGTGGGAGGAAGTTTTTTTACTCAGCGTGTGTTGTGCTTAAAAACCGTGTACCATATTCTTGAATGTGATAAAGTGTAGAAGAGTGTAGAGTTAGATTATTATTTTGCTTCCAGCTGTTCTATTTGATTCATTTTTTTCGGTTATTTTATTTAACAGAAAGACTAAATGCACTTGCAATACTTTCAACGGAGAAAAATTTCTTCAATTTTCATCCAGAGATCAAGGAGAAAATTATTGAACTTTTTGCACAAGTTAAAACAAGAAGAATGAATTTAAAATGAATAGATCAAGATTGAACTGTAACAATTTAAGTTAAAGTAAATAAAAAAATTCTTTTTTTGTTAAGATTTTATCAAAATTCCTGAATAAATTTTCTTTTTATACATGTTTTTTTCCTTTTACACAATTTTATAACAAAGGCTACAAAATTTCTGGAGCAGCACCCCCACTAAAGTATGGGGGAGTCTTGTATTTCATGATTCTTTGTAACCTAGCCACAGTTCATTTAGAAACTCCGTGGCCTTGTCAAGTTGGTTAGTTAATAAAATGCATTGTTCTCTCTTTCTCTTGAGTCTAATCAGGCCTTGTCTAATTACTCAGTAGGCTGACAGCGATACCAATCACCCTCACCGTCACTTACTACTCCTCTTTTGCAAGTCTTTGTTGGTAGGAACACGAACTAATTAACTTGCGTGATGGAGGGAGATAAAGACAAGTATAGTAGGATTTTGACTCGAAAGAAACTGTTAGAACATATATTTTTTGCGACAATATTAATAACATTTTACTTTATTGGTTTTTTATTTTCATTTATTTAACGTGGAATTTCTGGACCACTTATTAGATCAGTACACGACTTACAAACGAACTTCTAGAACAGACACAACATTCAGTCACCAGAGTTAATTCATCGCTGTGACAAGGGAAACCCACATTTCATCGATGATAAATTTTTTCGGCCATGTGAAGAATTGAACCCGGGAGCCTTAGTTAAATATAGAGACACGCGACCGACTAAGCAAAGGTGAGCTAGTAATATAATCCATAATAATAATAATAATAATAATAATGGCGTATCTGGGCTACATCAATCAACTAACTTAGGCCTAACTAATCAAACCCGGGTGAAAATGGGAATTATTCCCCTTTAAAAAAACAACTCAGCCAGTACCAGCCGGGAACCTGACCTGGTACCTCTAGGTCAGCAGCCAAGACCGCTGACCACTATACCACAAGGCTGGTTAGTGATACATTTGAATATGTATTATAGCTATCTATGAAAAAGACAGCTAATGATCACATAACTTGACGTATGTATGTATGAAAATTGTTTTAGTAATTTTTGTAGCTTTCACACAAGTGCCTTCCTATCTAAATAAGATACTGGCTCCCCCTTTTCCGATAAATGTTAGGCTCGTATGACACTTAAGGCAGCCGTTGGTGAGATAATTGAAGTTCCAATCCTGACTGGCTGTGGCTATTCTTTTTTTTATCATATGTGATTTTTTAATTTGGTTTTCTCATCCTCTTTTCAAGCTAATGCGGTTGTTCTTCCTCTAAATAGCTTATTTATCTCTCAACTCCTTTTGAAGTAACCATTTAATAGCCCTTGTGTGACATGAATGGATTTTCAAAAGAGGAGAGGTTGAAGTTCAAATCCCGCGCGTGAATACTAGGGATTTTTTCACTAAAATATTTTCTTCTCTTCCTCCAAAAAAATGTGGGCAAATTTCTTCAAAATACCATCTACCTAATCTCTACCCCCAGGAAGATTATCGTCACGAAATATAGAAAACCAACTTTTTTTAAATGTAGGCCTACAATACATTTAAAAAAAAAAGTGTTTTAAGACATTGTGAAGGAGTCTCAGGTTATTTCAACGAAAGTGGGCTACTCGTATTTGGGACTTACCTTGTATGTATATCACATGTATGTCCAACCCGTCACCCGCGAGTTCATTCTGTGCAACCCGCGAAATCAAATTGAAATATCAAAAAATGAGTAAATAAACAATAAATCGGGTTCTTAGAGCTGACGTGAACGCTCGCTGATTTCCACGTAGTTTCAGAAATCGTAAGTTTAATATTACTCGTGTAATGGATGGATTCATTTGTTAAGGATGAATAATTAATTTATGTTTTTATTATATCTGGGCACTAGGTCCCATAAACTTAATTTATAGGCCCCGGCCAATCCCCCAAGAATTTATGCGGCCATCAGCCGGGGAACGGTTGGACATGCCTGGTCTAGTCAACTACCTAAATTGAACAAGGTCAAGCGATTTATTAAAACATTACTTTAATTAAGTGTCTTAGAGTTCGATTCTTGACCGTTTTAGATGAGTTTTTTTTACAGGTCGTAATTTTTTATTCTATTTTTAGGTGTTTTTGTTGTTGTAACTTAACATTACTTTTCCTCAACCAGTCACCTTAAGCTATATATTAAATGTCACTTATAGCCAACACTAGCACTAGATTGTAAGAATAGGCTCCAGAATAATACAGATTTTTTAAATATCATCTGTAAAGTATTATTTTAAAATAATTGTTAAGAATTAATGACGATATAAATTCATGCTATTTTGATTTTTAATAACGTTTAAGTATATTAATATCTGGAGATACCGACAATGTTTTACTAGTGGGATAATTTACGATAGTTTTATCTATTATTCCTAATGGAACCACTTAAAATACACGTTTTTTTGTAATAGTTTAGGCTAGTAAAATTGATTTGTACATATTTTTCCGGAGGCCAATAGCCACCATTTGTAAATAATAGTTTTCGCTTCCATGCTAAAAATTGCCTAGTAAACTTTATGTCTTGTTCTAAGCACAGGATCCTTCCTTCCCCTCTGACAAGACGTTTATTAATCACAACTTGTGAGGGTGTGTAATGCCAGGCCTCCACCGTGGTTCGGATCCCACGTTAAACTGAAAGTTCTCCATATCATCTCACAATCACCCTACCATTACACATTAGCGTAAGTGCGTACAATACCGAACGGGTAGTAAGACGCGGTACTACTACTACTACTACTACTACTACTACTACTACTACTACTACTACTACTAATAATAATAATAATAATAATAATAATAATAATAAAAATCATCCAAGCACAGGGTTTTGTATTAAAAAAGAGCAAGTTCAGGCGTATTGTGTGTGATTTCTGTTAAAATATGGGCCTACAGCGTAAGACCTTTTTTTAAACTAAAGACCTGAACCACTATTATTTATAAAATAACCCTGTCGTAATAACGTTCATATATTCAACGAATAACATTTTTATTCTTTTTTAGCACCACGTTTTACTATCTGTTAAGGTTTTACGTATATGTACTAATTACGCTAATGAGTTAGGGATGAGGAAGGCTGGATTTAGAAGACGTGTATCATTATTTGCGTAGAAGGAGGGGATAAATCAATTTAGGAAAATCCCTCTCAATACACCCGACTGGAGTTCGAACTCCGATCTCTCTGTCATCGGAATTCTAGTCTACTGCGAGAATGACGCCTTAGGCCATTTGTTCACCGAAACCAGTCAAAAATAAATTATTCATAGTAATAAAAGCTTTAATGGTCTCTGAATGCTTGCTCAGAAGGATTTTTATACTTCTTTATTAGCTAGAAAGCTAAAATTTGGGACAAAGTTAGAGGAACTACTCAAAAGGTGCGTAAAAATCCAAAACACATAAAAGTATATAAACAATGTTTATATAATTTAAGTTGTAATAATTACTTCTTAAACATGAAATAACTATAACCACTAAACACATGTTTTAATTTTAATTATAAACCGTGTATACGTTATTGCTTACAAGCTAACCCAACCAAACAAAGCCTAACCTTTCTTGCATTTACCAATAATTGAAGGTTGTTTTTTGTTGGGTTAGTTAATATGGTCATTATCAGCCTGTTACAGACACATTCAAGACATATCATATTATAAATAAGGCCCGTACATTGCGTTTTATTTCTCTGTCTATTTGTAAAAGAGCAAAGAAGTCAAACCTGAATTCCTTGTCCTGTTGAGAGTAACAGTTTTTCACTCCTTCTTCCCCCACTACAAGGAAATATCCCCACACTCTATAATTTATCAAAATCACGACAATCCATGTTTCTCCTGAAATACCAAAGTTTAAACACTTTGTTGACAGTTAGTTGTACGCTAAAATAACGTGCGTCTTTTAGCAAAGAATCTTGTCTTTTTTAAAAAAAACACAAAATATTTCGAGACTGATGATGGACTGGTTAGTCAAGATTGCCAATTATTTTTAGGTCAAAAAAACAGTTGGTTTAATTGCTGCATCCTGTACTTAGTTCATAATATATTTAAAGTGGAGTTAACCCTGTTAATAAGTTAAATATAATTCACTTGTTTTAAGACATGCGTTACCTAACCACTTAACTTTAGGAGTATACTGTTGGAAGCAATACACTCACATCTTCGTAGAAAGAGTATAGGAATACCCCAATGAAAATCCTATGTGGAAATATTTTTCCAGTACCTTGGCATAATATTTGAACCTTGACCTCTGAGTAATATTAATTTCAGTATATTGCGAGACTGACACCTTATACTGCAATCATTAGTACAGATAGAGCTTATATTAAAAGTGTTACTTTCTTATAATTCACACTTGGTGGTTAAATTACCTAAGGCCCCAGACTTCAACCAAACTGGATTTCTTGTGGGTCGAGATTCGAATCTTATCCGGGTTCTGTGGAGTTGGTTTTCCTCATATGGTTCCTGTTAATGTGGGTGCACTTCCTTTAAACTACCCTACCTATTGTTACCTACAAAAACTTTATATTTAATACCCTCTGTCAAACTTACTTATAGAAAAGGCAAAATAATTCAGTACAATTGGTCCTAATTTTATTTTCAGAGTAATTCATTATTTGGTCAGTTAGAGAAACGTATTCAGAAATAGTTTATTTCAAAAATCTTTTTGGCACAATATGAACTGAAAGATAAACTCATCAATGTGAGGATGTAGAATTTATTGTAGAACTGAAACAATCAAGAAAAAGTTTGATTGAATAACAAATTATCTCTAAAATTTAACAATAATAATTTCAAACGACTTCCTATACAGACAATTGTTTTGATATGTTTTTTTAAATTACCGCATCTTACTAGCCGTTCGGACTTGGTGCCTATTTAATAATTACACTAATCACACTAATGACTTGTGGCTACGAAGGTTTAATCTAGATGAATTGCACCCGCGTTTGCATAGATGGAGAGTGGGGAAAAAACTTAGGAGAAATAACCCTCACTGTGCCCTATCGGGATAGAACCCCTGTCTCCCTGTCTTCGGCAGTCTAGTCTAACACGAGAGTGACGCGTTAGACCACGCCACCAGCGAAGCGAGTCTAAATCTATTAATTTAAAAAAATCTAAATAAACCGTCATACACTATATCGAGAGAGAAATAGAAAGAGAGAGTAGTCTTTGAATTTAGCTTACGTTTCTTAAGTAGTTGAAGAAAGGTAACATAATATCAAGTCTGGGCTAACAACTAGAATACACTTTTATGAACTCTTGTTAGTCAAGGATAATATTTGTTCTTGAAATTTGTCTGGTTGACAAGAACATGTTACACATCCGGTAAGTAAAGCTGACTATTCTTGGATTTCAAGGACGTAAGATAACCATATCACAGCAGAAAAATAAAGCGACTTAGACTAGAGCACAATTATTTCGATGAGGTATGCATACGTAGAATTTCAGATTCAATCATATTTCTTAGCAACCCAGTTTTGTCCCGTTAAAGTGGAATGGAAGTGAACGAAAGTTAGAGCTAGTGGTTTTTTTTAAAGATCTTGTATAAAAAATTCAAATAAAAATAAAGTGCCTAAGGGTACTAAATGATAGACCAATTATTCGTCACATTGCAGACATCTAAAAATCCCGCATTACTTAATAAGTTGTTGGATATTGTAAAATATAGTTTTAAACCAAATGCAGGAAAAATTTATTAGCATGTTTCTGACGAGATAAAAAGTTTGAATGTTGATTTAAAAGTTTTTTATATATATTTGACGACCGTGAAAAATGTAACTTTTGAAATTGAAGAAAAAGACTAGAAACCTACTTATAACCTTCTTCTATCAAATACAGTACAACCATGTTTTGTTAGGGTCATAATAGATAATGTGAGACTCTTTTGTAGAGTTTTATATTAATTATTACATTTTTTTAAATAATTTGAATTTAAAATTTAAACTGTTTAACTTGTGGTACACTTTAAACAAGTCTACTCTCATTTGTTCATTCTACTTAAGTTTAAATTGTTAATAATTATTGTGTTGAACTTGGTCATTAAATATGTTTCGAGATCGTATCAGGTAACGCCTGCAGCTTAGATAAACCCGTACACAGAACAGTTTAACATTTAACATAACAATTAGGTTTAACGTCACTATTTTTTTTTCAACCAAAAAAACCATGCTTGAAAACGAATACGTTAAAATATTTTAATTTTTTTTAGCTGACAACATTCGCGTTGATATATTATACACTAAACGTTTAATTAATATATAAATATCGATTAAGAAACCTTTCATCTCTTTTTATTCTTAGCTCCACGTCTTACTACCTGCCTGGTTCATACTCCTATATTTACGCCAGTTGTGTAAAGATGAGAGATTTAAAGGAAATTTACCTAAATTTTCGTAAAAGGAGAATAGGAAACAATATTTAAAGAAACATCACCTTCAGTACACCAGCCTAGGATCAGAACATAGACCTGCAACTGGCAAATGACAGGCCAGAATATACATTATTATTATTATTATTATTATTAGCACCGCGTCTTACTACCCGTCCGGGTTGTACGCACTTACGCTAATGTGTAATGGTAGGGTGATTGTGAGATGAAATGGAGGACCTACAGTTTAACGTGGAATCCAAACCACGGAGGAGGCCTGGCAT
>CABFOV010002781.1:56376-77662 GCA_902141375.1 Timema poppense
GTACACGTCTGAAGGGGCCGTGATCTTTCCTCTTAGTAGGATAGTACTCCACCACCAACTCTATAAGTCGTACACGACTGAGGGGTTACTTGATTACTAGTTCCCACAAGGTCAAGTACACGATTGGTGCGGTCTTGATTCGTGCACTCTACCCCATGGCAACTCGCCTTTAAAATTTAGGCTTATATTAAAAATGACCAAAAAATCTATAAAATACCAGGGAATCATGAATAGAGTTCATGTACAAATCAGCACTGTCAGTGATGTTCTGTACCAATAAGAAGATGACATGTCATCAAAATCCGGGCCCTGATGATAGCTAGGGTCAATGACTCCTCCTCTATTTCTTGATAAAAGCGAAACTCGAGTGGGAATGTTGGTACCATATGGTGCCCTGTGGCAAATCACTAAGTCGGTGTAAAGAAACTTGCAGCTCCGCAACAGCACGGCAATGATTCACTTGAAGCCGTTGCCGCCAGATGGGAGAAAGGGGTTATCATGCTTGCTTATTTATAATGATAATAAACTGACATCGTCTGTTTGGTTCTGGTATCCACCACCCGGCGTCTGCTACTGCGGTTAGCGTGACTTACTCTTGAGATAATAGCTCCGGGGGGATTAGCATCCATTTCCCGACAGTTCACACGACCCTGTACCCGTGGTTCAATGACAGGGCAAACCAATTTAGAAACAGTAAAATAAATACAATATTTTGTTCCAGATGAGACAGAAACAAAATTAATGGGCTAGTTATATTTGTCTTTATCCTGGTACCATGGTGGCCCCATAATCCCAAGTGCCTCCCGGTCACAACGGTAATCTAATCTATTGCGAGGCTTACTTCTTAGACTGTGTTACCACCAGGTGTAGGTTCTTCGCATCGTTGAAAATGGGAAATGACCCGCTTTGGTGGCCGCGTGGTCCAAGGTGTCACTCTCGTAATAAACTTGCTGCCGATGACGTGGAGGTCGAGGTTCGAATCCCGGTTGGGTGTATTGAGGGTGTATTTTTCCTTAATTATTTTATACTTCTCCTCCATGTAAATGCTGGTACAGTTACTCTAAATTTGACCTTCCTCATCCTTAACACATTAGCGTAATTAGTACATATACGTATATCTCTAACGGGTAAAAAGACGCCGTGCTAAAATAATAATAATAATTATTATTATTATTATTATGATTAATATTATTATCACCGCGTCTTACTACCCGTTCGGGTTATACGCTGACGTGATAAACAAATAATGTAATCCATATTCTGTTTCGGGACATTGGCTGCGTCTCACGTGATACATCTTAGAAGAAGCGGTTGTCACTTAAAACAACGACCTTGATTAGTATAGATGTTTATACTAGTTTCATCCACCTGTGCGCCTATTATAATTATATAGACGGATTAAGGTAGGAAGGAACATTTTTAGAATGTACACACTTTTTTTGTCACTATTGAAAATATTAAATTTTATTAGTAATATTATTAATGTATAGGTACTGATGATACTATAGGCTATATAAAAAGTGATAGACGCATATTTTATGACTTGGCATAAAAATAGATTGAAGCTTGTTTAGTAACATTTAAATTACTGTTAAAAAATCTTCCTATATTATCTAAATCGGACTTTAGCTTTGGAGTCAGTCCGAAACCTTAGTTCAGTTGGTAGCCTGTCTGTCTACTGAGCCAAGGATCCCGCGTTTGATTCCTGACATGACCAAAAAATTATCGTTGGTGAAATGTGGGATTCCCCTTTCACAGTGATAAATGAACGGTCGGGGTGCTGGATGTTGTGTCTGTTCTAGGTATAACCTAGTTTATAAGTCGTGTGCTGATATAATCAGTTGGTTCATCAAAGTGCACGTGAAACACCTCAAGTAACAATAATAATAATAATAATAACAATAAAAACTTTGGTGTTACTGTACATGCTAATCATGCAAAGGATGCGATGTCCAATTTGGTTATGCGTAAATACGCTTCAAGTGACAAAAAAACTTTATTTGTAATTGTTTTTCCGCATCAGTAGGTACATGATCTAAATTCCAAGCTCGTTTTATTCAGTTTACTGGCTATGGGGAGGTTGGTTTTCGAATCTCGTCTTGGCAAACTGAGTTTTTTTAAGCTGTTTTCCCATTCTTCCACGCAAACACGTGGGTACACTTCCTCTAAATTATACCTTACTCAACCAAGTCCATTGACGTAATTAATGTATATGCGTATGGCCCAAACGGGAAGAAGACGTTGTGTGTGTATATATATATATATATATATATATGAATGATTCTATCACGTGAGATGATTGATCGTTAATATAAATGATTTATCAAACAATCATCATCGTCTGGTGTTATTTTACCTTTGCTCGTTGGAAGTTTTTGTGGTTGTACGTTTATAAAAAGTGCTACAACGGTGCTCACGTGGTCTAGAGCAATGATACTCAACTAGAAGTACGCGTACCCGTGGGGGTTCGCAAATACATCATAGAGTGGGTTGCGTAAAATTTAAATAAAATTACATATAATGTATATATATATATATATCATAGGCACTGAAACTAGGGGGTCATGGGTAAACCCTCCCCCCCCTCCCAATCTCTTGTTGGAGGAAGTATAGGGGAGAGGGAAAGTTTTTGTAAAAATTGTGCAGCAGCCTATTTGATTCTCGAGACCAAAAACATTGAAAAGGCTTGATTAGACTCATTCTTTATTTACATGAGTTGGTATTTCTTAATAAACACACATGAAGCCAGCAAATCTTTAATATATGATTTTGTAGCTATGTAGGAGAAAGGAAAATAAATGTAGCCTATTTATAAGCAAATATTTAATTTAAACAAGGTCAAAATATGACTATATTGGAAAAATCAATTAAAAAAGGATGACTAAATGTCAGGCTGAGACAGTAATGACTGCACAATTATAATGTTCATGAAATATTAAACTTATTGGTTATTAATTATCGCTTTTATAAGCTTGGGACGAAGTAATTTTTATTTCTGTTCAACCTTTCACACACTACAATTCACATATAACCTATATAATATACACTAATTTTGGTAGAAAGAACATTATCTAGTAGCTACTAAAATTACTAAAATAATTTTAATATATTCATACATCAAGATATATTATCGGCAGCTATCACTTTTGATATATATTATTAACACATATAAAATAACACAAATAATATAGTAGAATGTTCTCAATGCTGGCAAAAAAGTTTGAATTTTCTCTACTGTTCTTACAACCAAAATCAGGGTATAATGTTTCAGTGATAGTGACGCGTTATGTTTTTAGCTCAACCTAACTTAACATGGGCATAGCTCACTTTAGTGGCCTAGTGGTCTAAGGCATCATTCTCCTATTAGTCTAGGCTGCTGAAATCGGGGAATCGGGGTTTGAATCCTTGTCTGTTCTCCTTATGGTTTTTTAACTGAATGATTTCCCACTCTCCTTCCACACAAATTCGGGTAGAATACCTCTAAAATGCTTACTTCTTCATCCTTACTTTATTAGAGTATTGATCATATGTGCTTATAAACTGGACAGGTAGTAAGACGCCATGATAAAAATAAATTGTAAGACCCACCTTATTTGTATCTCGTTGGCACATAGCACAAAAATCTCTAGGGTGATAATGTTTACGGTCACAATACCTTTTTAATATGAAAGTAAAAAATTGGGCTATTAATATCAACCAAAAGTTGACAGATAGAGATCTATCTTAGAGGGAAAGTAACCTATTTAAAATAGAAGGATGGTGATAAAACCACATTGAAAACACACTTGAAAGAGCACTCTCAGGGCATCGAACCAGGGTTTGAATTCCAACCTCTCTATTATATTACGTCGTAATTTATTTTGACAAGCGCATCACTGACGTGAATACTGAACAGACTATACACTTGTAAAAATATAGACACACCTGAAACATTCACTCTTTGATTTATGACAGACTCTGTAGGCTTATTGTTCTACGTCAGCAAGCATAAACTGTTGTCAGTTATAAATAAAAGAGTTAAACACGTTTTAATTTGACCCCAAGTTCGTTTATGCTTCGACGGTTATGCCGGCGAGAATGTTCGTAGCTATATTTTATTTGACAGCAAGCACTTTGCAAACCTTTTTAGCTTGTATAAATAATCATTACCAGGGCTCATATTTTGATGACATGTCTTTTTTTTTTGCATATCACAGACAATGTTCATAAAAAAAACTCCATGGACTTAGCCCGTAATCGAGCCATACCGAGAGAGTGGCCACCTTCTGTTGGTGAGGATTGTGTCCACTTCTGCGGATAATGTGTCATGTGATCAGCACAACAAACGCTCTGACCGCTAATTTTAGTTTTCTAGACCGGAGCCGCTACTATTTCGTTCAAGTAGCTACTCAGCTGTCCCAACGAGTTTGGGTTGATCCCGTTCCAAACCCACTTCTTCATATAGGATATGAAAGTCATAGGATATGAAAGTCCTAGGTATCGAACCCGGGACCTTTGAATCTGTAGCCAGGAACTCTGACCACTAGACCACAGAGGTGGTCCCTAATATCATGATCACGTGTATACTCATATAAACTCTGCTCATGACCCTCAGGTTGAAGGCATGTTTTTAAAGGTCATCCTTAAGTTATTTTTTTTTGCAATCATGGATGCGTCAGTTTTGAATTATTTTTATTCATTATTTGTCATTTTTTAGTCATTTTCAGGCATGTATGTTGAATAATTATATTTTTAATACTAAGTATCTTTATTTTATAAATTAATAAATACTCAAACATACATTTTTTAGCACACATTTGTCTTAATGAGAAGATAATGTAGACAATGAGCTTTTTAGGCATCCAAATTTATAAAATTCTCTCTCCTAATCGGGAGTTCCTTCTGGGTAGGAGTGGAGAACAAGGGGCCCTCCTCCCCCCTCAATATTTTTTATCTCTAAGGGAAATTCACCTTCAATAAATAAATTAATTGACTGATCTGTTCAAATAGTTTACTTTCTTTGAATATTTCAGCTATTTCATACATGCCCTTTATAAACAGGACAAGGACTGCTTCCCTCGCAACACTCCACGACACGCCACTGCTTAGCAGTTTGATTAAACACTACTATATAACTAACTAGACCCTTCCCCCCTCCCGCATTATTATTTTCAACAAACATATTGAAGAATCATCATAGACTCTACCATAAAATATGAGTGACTATCGACATTTTTATGAGGAATAAATTAAATTTTCAAAATAAAATATAGCCAATGTTACTCGCTGATAATGTAGCTTTAAATTGGTGAAAGAATTTTTCAAATCGGTGGAGTAGTTTTTGAGTTTATCCATTACAAACAAAAAAACAAAAAATCAAATCTTTCCTCTTTATAATATTATATAGTGTAGATAACTTTATGTATAAGCAATAGGATGGATTTCAGGTTACTGTGAGGTCAAGAGTTCGTTGGCGGCCGGGTGCACTGGGGATGGTTTTCCACCTTCTTTCCACCTTAATGCGGGTGCATTTCCAATAAATAACCTTCGCGTCTCAGCTATTTGTATTAATCTTTTGATAACCTTACAGATAAATGTAGTACAATAATTTTATTAATTGATGTTTTAAGTTCTTACAAACAATTTTCAATTTTGTACGTACACTACGTTTGCCATTGGTTGATAACTCTTCCCGTCTTCCCTTGACGAGTTTACACTCACCCGATTATTTGCTCCTGGACAGTATTGAATTGATACTCGCCAAATAAACGTAAGTACTGTACATTACATTTACATGGAATTTTTTGTTAATTAGCACCACATCTGACTATCCTTTCGGGTTATACGCTTAAGTACTAAATAAGCTAGTGGGTTATGAACTGATAAGGTTGAATGTAGAGTAAGTGAACCCGCATTTGGGTGGAGGGAGAAGGGAAACCATTTAGGTAAAACCACCCCAACTAGGATTTGGCAGCCTTTTTAATATCGCGGGCCGTATGGGTTTAAAACAAAATATGGTGGGCAGGTAGGAAAAAATTATTGAGCCAAAACTCTCAACTACATATTTATTTTGTAGTAATTAGCTATAAGTCAATTTTTACCAACATAATTTTTTGTTTGCTAAATCTTTTGCGGGCCAGATAAAATCACGGTAAGTTGCTGACCACTGGTGCAAACTATCAAGGTAAGCTTACTACCTTTCGCGGTGTGCAAACAAATAACTTATTTATTTTTTAAAACTGCCAAAAATGTGAATACAAAAACAATTATTACTATCTATTAGTATTTAAAATGATCTTTTGAACATAGCTTAATACAATACTCTTAAGTCGCAACTTGAATGCTAAATTTGGTGCCTACGTCATAAGGGTAATGAAACGATCTTAGAACAGATGTTTGCAGCAGAGATGGATTCCGTGATGGACCACTCATTCGTCTTTCTTTATTTATGTAGTTTCACAACCGGTTCGGTACCTTAAAACATTAGTCAATTACACTAAGATGGGGAAACAGGAAGAACTGCATATGTGACGCTTGTAGGGTTGGGTTTAAATATGTGCACAGTAATTGCGCTTAGTTTTGTTTTATACCGTGGCTCACCAACCACCTAGGTTATATATATATAAATCTAATGTAGTATGGATGAGTAATGTAGAATTTAGAGGAAATATACTCGCATGTTCAGGGAGGGAGAATGAGAACATATTTAAGAAAGGCCACATTAAGTACATACGACTGGGATTCAAACACCGATACTCCCATATACGACATCAAGATTATTGAGAGGGTGACGCTTTAAACCATGTGGTCAATGAAGTGAATCTTAGTGCTTATTTAAAAAATATTTAAAAAAAGTGATCTAATAAGACTAATGCAAATAAGGGACTAACTATTTACTCTGAATAAACGGAATAAAGAGGGTTATTTTTATAATAATATGCACCAACATTCTCGAATAAAGAATAGGGGAAACATGATTTAGTGTCGAAAAGTATTCTAGTCATGTTCGACCCCTGGATTCCTGAGTCAATGCCATGCGTTCTGAGCACTCATCCAGTCTTATTTGCTGGAACAATCGGCATGTCGGTATTTATTTCCTGTGTGAGACTCTATAATTTAATAAAATGTAACTTGAATGGATCGCATTTCGTCGATCTTATAATTGGTTTTCTAATACAGTCTTTGCAGCGTGCCGCATTTTATTATTATTATTATTAGCACCGCGTCTTACTACCCGTTCGGGTTATACGCACTTACGCTAATGTGTAATGGTAGGGTGATTGTGAGATGAAATGGAGGACCTACAGTTTAACGTGGGATCCGAACCACGGTGGAGGCCTGGCATTCCTCACATTCACAAGATGTCTTGTCAGAGGTGAAGGAAGGGTTTGGTAATCAGATAAATCTTTGCTGGGACCGAGGATTGAACCCCGGCCGCCAGCATAGAAGTCTGACACCTTACCCCTAGACCGCCAGGTCACCCCGCATTTAATAATTTATTAGATTATGGTTCAATGCCTGGTTGGGATGGATTTATCTTTAACGTGTATGTTAGAGCAGCGCTATTAATACAGTATTGTTTGAATTACAAAGCTTGTGAGAAAACCCCTTGTACCGATGGTCACGTGGTATAAAGTTTCACACTCCCGATTAATTGGGCTGCCGTTGCTGGAGAGGTCAAGGTTTTAATAGTGGCTGGGTGCACTTCGGGTTAAGGAGGTTTTGACATATTACGTATCATTGAAGTTCACCCATACTCTATTCAAGCTAATGTGGGTTCACTTTCTTTAGCTAACTTTCTCATCTCTTCCCTATAGATTGAGTCAATATTTAAGCTTTGTGGTGAAATCTACTAAATAAAGTATCAAGTAAATAAAAAAACTCCCAATAATTGGAGATAATCCGAACAGCATTCTTGGCACAAAATTAGAAATTCTATTATTAACAAATGGCACATAAGTTGTTCTTCACCATGGGCTTCAAACTGAAGGTACCAAATTTTACCATGTCATTCAACTTGGTTACGATGTAAACCTCATGCATAAACTTAATTTATTTAAACGGTCACATTGCTTACTACATTAATTTATTACAGTCTTTTTTTTTTGTACCTAGTGTACGTAATTCATAATAAGTGTCTTTTGTTTCCATTCTATTTTATTTTTTAGCCCATCGTTTCTGATTCTTTTTAGAAAAAGAACTTCATAACCTGGGCTATAAAGTTATCTCCGTGCACTTAGTTCAAGATTTTCTTTCGAATGTTCGTTATAAATAATGTTGACACTAAATGTTTTCTTGTGTATACATGTAGATGTCCGTTTCCGCTTCCTTAGCAATGGAGTTATGTTGGATTAAAACTATAATGACCCACTATCAGTTTTTAATACGTCTTCACCTGTCCCAACCAAACCAACGGGTTATAAATAGTTTAATTCAAAATCTTTTATGATCTTTACACAGGCTGAATATATTGGGACGGCCACAATATATAAACTCGATGGTATGTTTCTTCTTAAATAAAAAAATATATCGTAGTAACATTGAGAAGAACATGATAAGAATAAAATGAAATACTTCTTCATACAAACAAGGATTTACACCGAACATTTTAGATCTAGGAAAACAACAGTGACATATCAAACATCTAAGCTTTAAGGCTAAAAATGACAGAAAAATAAGCCTACGATTTAATATCTATGTCCCAGTTTTAAAGTAATTTTAAAAACAGGAAAAAATACAATGTGGAGTAAACAAATCATATGTTTTCTTTAAATATTTTGTTTTTTTACTTTACATCCATTAATGTTACCAGCCTATGGCCTGGATTAATTTATTATTTGAGACATATATTTTCCACTACCTGTTTGCTAGGCCTGTCGTAGCTTCATATACCTTATAATCTAACTTAAGACTAGGACAGGCACAACATTCACTCCCCGGCCGTTAATTCATCACTGTGAAAGAGTTAACCAGACATTTCACCAATGATAAATTTTTCAGCTGTGCCGGGAATCGAGCCCGAGACCCTTAACTAAATAGACAGACACGCCACCAGCTGAGCTAAAGGTCTCAGGTTAATATAAAATGAAGAGTTTGTTTGTCTGTCATGAGTATTGCATAATATCCATCACACGCAGAATTTTGAAATTAAAAAAAAATTAGTAGAATAAGCATATGCGCCTCAAAACCAGTATTTTAAAAGTTTGGATTATATCTTTTTTATTTAACTAAAAACCTGGTTTGGAGCAAAATGGCCACGGGCAAATCAGGACTTAAAGGCACTAACTTTAAAGTTACCTTCCACTTACAATCAGATCCTAGATCTTAAAATGGCTCACTGATGATTTACAAGGGTGACCTGGTGGTCTAGGGGTAAGGTGTTAGACTTCTATGCTGGCGGCCGGGGTTCAATCCCAGGTCTCGGCAAAGATTTATCTGATTATCAACCCCTTCCTTCACCTCTGACAAGACATCTTGTGAATGTGGGGAATGCCGGGTCTCCACCGTGGTTCGGATTCCACGTTAAACTGTAGGTCCTCCATTTCATCTCACAATCACCCTACCATTACACATTAGCGTAAGTGCGTATAACCCGAATGGGTAGTAAGACGCGGTGCTAATAATAATAATAATAATAACGATTTACAACTGAGCTAGCGAAGTGTACCTGTGTACCAGTCTAATAAAAAACCCATAAGGCATAATCTTTGATCAGCTTCACATTAAAATATGAATATTATATGATCCCGGATATCTGAGTTGTAGAAAATTTGCGCGCAGAGCTAAAAGTCCCGAGCTCAGTTACATATTTGGAAGTATTTTTAAAAACACAATTAAATGGGTATTCATAAATGGCAGGCATCTGTACAGTTTGTTTTTAATGCTTTGGATCATTCAGCCATTGAAGAGGGTGGCATAAGCTTATTAAGAACCTGATCACCCGCATACGAGGGCACATGTTTTTTAATGGTTTCTCACTCTCCGCGTAAATGCGGGATTAATTTCATCTTAATTCTGCCTACCATCCTCGATCCTTCCCCATAAGTCCAAATATATGGATACATCTCGGACGGGTATTAAGACTTGGTGAAAAAAACTTATTCTATGAGGTAAGAAATGAAAGGCCAGTTTAGGGAAATGTATCTGCATCAGCAAGGAAAGGGCGTGATAAAATAACAGTGATAAAGCCTCATGTGGAAAACCAACACCTCTCAAACTAGTGCACCCGGCCGAGATTCAAACCATGACCTCCTCCATCACGACCAATCAAGTCTATCGCGAGATTTACCCCTTGAACCACGTGATCACTGGTGCAAGCACTGATAATTAAAACAACAGACAAATACAATGTAATTCTCATAGGAATAACCTTATCCGACTGTTATAAAAGTTACCAAAACAATTTTACCGTATTCATACATCAAGTTAAACTACCTTCAGATGTCTTTTTTGACAGTTTGTATCAATAGCTAAAAATAACTCAAAAAATGTAGTTTTTTTTATTAATTTTGGCCACCAAATAAAATATGTTTGTTCTTTTTAAGCGTTTCTTCCTACCAACACTACTACAGAAGGAAGGTCCACGTGGTGAACTAGGAAGTCCAGTATTTGTAGACGGAATGATGGTTGAGCAACTGTGTCGACCCCTGCCTCCTCCCTTCCTCAGTAGCCACACACTCATGGTCCATGCCATGTGTGTATAAGTAGTGTATGAAGTGTTTGCTATCATAACATGGTGCTGGAGCGGGGTTCGGACGTAACAGGGGGGAGGGAGAGAGGCAAGAATCAATAAGGAGCATAATGAGACTGACCGATTGCGTAGTACATAGTTACAGACAGATTTACTTTTTAAAATTTCCTGTGTTAGTATTTAAAAAAACGAGAATTCAGTTTCTTGACACCTCAGCTCATTCTGTAGCGCGTCTTCCTACGGAGCTAAGAATTCCGGGTTCGATTCCCAGCATGGCCGATAAATGTGTCGCAAGTGAAATTGTTGTTTAAGCTTTCACAATGATTAATTAACGTCGGGAGTGCTGGGTGTTGTGTCTTTTACATATTTAAGTTTGTTTATAAGTCATGTGCTGTTTGATCGGTAATTTTAGAAAGTGCATGCTAAATATTATTATTATTATTAGCACCGCGTCTTACTACCTGTTCGGGTTATACGCACTTACGCTAATGTGTAATGGTAGGGTGATGAGATGAAATGAAGGACCTACAGTTTAACGTGGAATCCGAACCATGGTGGAGGCCTGGCATTCCCCACATTCACAAGATGTGCATGCTAAATAAATAAAACAATAATAATAAAACTTCAGCTACGTTTTAGCCCGCGTGCTGACTGTTATCGACTTACTGTCTAGCCTAAGGGAACAGGATGCTAAAGGTTAATGTAAGGTGACACACATCAATAGCCATCCGGGAACATAATTAAGAACGCTTTCTGGTTCGGGAAACTACCTTCAGAGGACGCGATTGGAGATCGAACTCTGTCCTCCCCGGAAAACTGTCAGTGTGTTGGCCCATAAGGAAGCAAAGAAAATCCAAACTGTCCAACCAAAGTAGGTTTGAAAATTTTATACCTATAGGTTTTCCAGGATACGACTTACCAGCAAACTACCTACGTAGGAATGTATCCCTCCACTGATTAAAAGCTATGTTTCTGCGGGATTTTTTGTTTATTTTTTAATAATCCGGAAACTTGTTTGCAATCCCCTCTACAAGAAAATATTTATGTATTTCATTTAAAGTTCAATCCACTCATCTTGTTACCTTAGATTGTTTCGTTAAAGTATTTAATAACTAACTTACTGGCACCAAAGTTCTCTACCAATAATAATTGGATACATCTTGGGCGGCATTTAAAGTCTTACAGAAAACATTTAGATTGTCTCAACCTCCGGAGAATACTACAATTTATCACTCAACTCGATTATTTGCTTCGAATTAAATCTCAAATTCGAATGAGCGTTTAAATTTAAAATGGAATATAAGACCAAAATTAAAATTCAGCAATCAAGTAAAGAATTCAAAATGGATTTAGTGTTTTTTTGTATAACTTAAAACGCACCCGTACTTTTGTAATATTGACAGTGAATATGTTTTACATCTTCAAGTCTCGAACTCGGGATGATCCTCCCACAATCACGCGAAAGTCACCAATGTGAGCCTCGACGTCGCATTGAGGTAGACGTAACGTTTATGATCTATGATGTCCAAATGCATGTTCAGATGCTTTCCAAAAAGAAAGCAATAGAACTAATTAAATCATGTACCGACACTTTATACCAGGCATGTCAAATTTACGGCTGATCTGTGATTCTTTGTGGCCCACGGACTTTTTAACGAAACAATATACAATGCTGCCCAATTCATAATTTTTATAAACATTGTATAAACACACTATTAGAGATTATGATGATTGGAAATTATCTGGGAGAATCTAGTAAATGGGGTTGGTGTATTAGTTTTATTCCCAAAATTTGTTTTTGCACATCAAACACGTGAAATGTTTGGCAGCACTTAAGCGTGTGAACGAATGTTCTCTCTTATGAAAAAATAACAAACGCGGTAAAGATCACGGTTTGAGGACACGTTTTACATGCTGTATGGAAACATGGCCTTTTCAAAATGACCAAGTCAATTATTAAAATGACTTTAGCACAACATTTAAAGCATGACATTCACAGCCTTCCCACAAATAATTTTTTCATATTTCATGATAATATAGAGGCTAAATCGCTTAACATTTTATGTATACTTAATTTTCTTTTTGTAACATTAATGATCTCAAAATTGAGTGTTTTTTTATTTGATAGTTACAATATTCTTTATGGAATACTACCCACTCAGTATTTTCAATTTTCAATGTGGCCCTTATGATTAAATTCGTTTGACACGCATGCTATGGTCGTAGCATGATTTTAACCATACTGTAGAGTGATGGGTTGTCGTATTTCCAAAAATATACCTGAGAAAAAGGAAAGGCTTTGTAAATCAAAATTAATAAATCAATGTAAATTTCCAACGGTTTTAATACACTGTACAACCTCGTTACTCTATGGGGGACTGAGTAATAGCCTTCCGCGAACTACTGGTGATCTGAATCTCACTTATCCGAGAATACTTTTGAGACGTTTGTGAGACCATCCCAGGTCTATCTCACAGTTCTCTAGCCTCTTACCCGCCTCGGTGGCGTAGTTGGCTAACGCGTTAGTCGTGTTGAGCTCGACTGCTGAGGACGGGGAGATCGAGGTTCGAATCTTGGTCGGGTGAACTGGGGGTGGTTTTTCCTAAATTGTTTTCCACTCTCCCTCCACGCAAATGCGGGTTCACTTCCTATAATTCAATCTTCCCATTTCCTAATCCATTAGAGTAATTAGTACTTAAAAGCGTATAACCCGAACGGGTAGTAAGACGCGGTGCTAAATATTATTATATTAAATCTAGCCTCTTGCTGAGAGCCTCCCTTGAGCCATTGGTTATCAACATCTGGTTTATCTGAGCACGATTCCGGGACGTCTGTGGGACCATCCCAGGTCTATCTCACAGTTCTATAGCCTCTTGCTGAGAGCCTCCCTTGAACCAAATTTGATATATTTATACGTCAAATCAGGTGATTTGCAGCTCTTTATTTTGATAATTATAAAATAACTAATAATGAAGTAAAATAATATCAATGCTAACTTTTTTTCTGTATTTTCTAAAATTTTCTCTTTAACAAAAATCATTCTAAATATCCATGGTAAAATTTTAACAAGAAGAACCATCAAGAATACAGCTAAAAAGTTAATGTAGCTTCCTTAACGTATTAATATCTTAGGCCGTGTTATCTTCGCTATCAATCCTTATAGATAGTATCAATACCTTTCAAATAACACAAATAAAATAGCAATATGTTATCAATTTTGGTCTCAAAAAATTAAGTTTGTGATTTTCTTAAATGATACTATTAATAAATTTTAACTGCATTTGTTTATTTTTCTTTCTAAAGTAATTGTTATTCAGTATTTTTTTATTGTTTTAAAATAGGCTTCATTGTAATAAAAATAAGTTATTATTTTTTTTGTAAAAAATTCAACTCTGGTTTAGTACAAAAAAAAAAGAATTACGAAAAAAATTGGTACTGCCCAAACAAACTAAATATAGGAAGTTTAAATACATAATTGTTTTCTTCTTAATCTTGAATTGTTTGCTATGGTAACAGTATGCCCGCTATAATATAATATTATTTTGGTTGAGAAAGAAAATAATTCTAGACCAAGGGAACCTTTTTTTAGTTATTGGAATTTTATAATAATTTATTTGTATTTGAATCAACAAAATGGGGCGTATTACAGTAGGGACACGTATACCTCTTATGACCTCCGTTTAAAAGAGTATCGTTAATTCCGAATTAGAGTTGGACCACGAGTTCCTTCTTGGGGGTTGTAAACGAGCCGTACTGATGTACTAACTCGGTCCCGGCTGTTATTCCACTCCATTTGGGATGTTTGTAAATGTTTTCTCAATCTGAGCGAAAAACAGCAAGTGATGGACAGCAAGACACCAAAATTGCTAAATTAATCTAACCTAATCTAACATAACATAACCTAAACAAGTATAACCTAATATAAGGCAAATATATAGTTGGAGCTGAATTTATATCTACCCATAGGTCTATTATCTGATGTAATCCTCCTGGCCAATGAACATTGGCCAACTAAGCGATGGTGATAATCTTCCTGACCGATGAACGTGGTCCAACTAAGCTATGATGATAATCCTCCTGGCCAATGATCGTGGACCAACTAAGCTATGACGATAATCCTTCTGGCCAGTAAACGTGGTCCAACTAAGCTATGACGATAATCTTCCTGGCCAGTGAACGTGGTCCAACTAAACTATAATGATAATCCTCCTGACCAGTGAACGTGGTCCAACTAAGCTATAATGATAATCCTCCTGGCAAATGATCGTGGTCCTACTTAGCTATGACGATAATCCTCCTAGTTAGTGATCGTGGCCCAACTAAACTACGAACGTTTGGGACAAGGGGTTCCGTGGCCCAGCTGTTATTCACCGAAAAAATTGACCACTATACGCATTTAAATGGCCAAGTATTCATTTTAGCAAATACATTTATTTCGTTTTAATTCTCGCATGTATTCTTAATTCAAAAACGCTACAATGAACATTAAATATGTTTTGAAATACATTTTAATGTCTTAAGTAAATGTTTGTAAAAATGTGCCTCGCGTAATGTCAATGTCTCTAGATATAAAATAGAAAACTACACATGATGTGATGTCTATTTCGGTGTTATCCGGAGGGCGAGACGGGCTCTTAGGCCGGTCTTGGTTTCATATGTTCATCTTGTGGTGTATGTTGTTTGATTGCCCATTGTGCGTGCCTGATGAAGGAAGATTATCGCTCCTTGATTGCATCACATGATGTAATCACAGTCCCCGTGTGACCAATGAACGATGATTTATTTATTTATTTACCATCGCTTAATAAGTTGCTAATTGGTTCCAAAAAACACCAAGAGTGCAACGCTTCCTTATAACAAGGAAGCCGAGTCAAGAAGTTAAAATGTTTTGATCAATGTTTAGAAAATATATTTAAGAAAATACCAATTAGTGCCATAATTTATGTTTACAGTGAGATCTCGATAGCGAGGAACTTTTTGACAGTTAAAAAGTATATTAAAACAGTGTTGATGTGTTTATACTTCAAGTCATTTGATCTGCAGCTGTCAATTTCCAATGATGGTTTCAATATCTATGAAATAATTATAATAATAAGGTAAAATGTTATTAATATGCACCACAAAAATAATTATGTTTATATATTTTTTAAGTTCCTTCCAACCATATCTATACGATATTTTACTGGTCTAATAAATTATCTAATATTTAAAATTATTTTTTGTCATTGTGTCTAACTGCCCGTCTGGGATATCTAAATTTGAATATTTTGGTAGGGTAGAAATGAGGACGTGGTCACAAAAAAAAGTTGAATGTACTTGTACATTGTTTTAATTATTGGTACATTTAGTGCGAAACTTCTAAACACAAGCATATAACGGTATGGTCCAATTTTCAAAGGAAGATCGTATTATAAAAACCAAAACTAATATTTTGCGAATCAAATTGATAACATTTTATCATTCAATTAGTGTTATTTTATATGAAGTTGAAAATAATATCAGGTCATGGTTGCAACCGTCCCTAACATCACATTTCAATTAGTTTAGAAAAAATAATTTTTTAACATGGGAATCAAACCAGGAATCTTTGGTGGATACGTGAAAGTGTATCTATTAACTTTTCTAGTTGGCATAAAAGGAAGGCCCTTCCTATTAAAACTGGACTGTACATAACGTAGAAATTAACGTAGCACACGAGAGCAGCTCTCGCCAATTAACACCCAGCCCACTGCTAGGAATATTGGTATCTTCTCGGTGAACTAACTCTCAAATAAATGCATCTCCTCTAATAAAAACCCGGGGCTCTCTATTTGTGAAGTCTACACCCCCTCCACACCCACCACCTCCCAAGTCTCATCAAAGTGAAGAGATTTATTTAGTTTGGGCTTGTTTACTTGACGAGTTAAGGGATTTCAACGAGTCAATCTTTAATGAATCCCTGCATAGAGAGTTTGACTGGGATCAGAATTAAAATCTTTGAGATGCTGTGCTACAAAACCCCTTTTCAGAAACTTTGGTCTAGGTCTCGGTGGGGTTGGAATTTAGTATTCAGGTGGCTCAAAGGTAAGTGCGCGAGGAATTTAAAATTCGTTATAAGAGTGATATTACTAGACTGCCATTGCCGATGACGGGGAGTTATAGGCTCGAATCTCGGTCGGGTGTACTGAGGGTGGTTTTTACAAAATGAAAGTGCATGAGGAATTTAAAATTCTAATAAGTGTGGTCCCAGTAGATTATAGCTACAAGTGGAGTAAGAATCTTTAAAATAATATAATGAACAGAAGCAGATATAATAGAGGGGAAATTAAAGAGTAGAGAAATAGAGGGAAAGATAAAACGAAAGTAATAAAGAAAGATAAAAAGGATTAGAGAAAAGAGGTGGATATAGAAATAAAGGGGGGGAAAGAGATAAAATTAGATTGCACACTTGGTGAAATAAATTGATTAGTCGTGTAAATAATGTTGTGTTTAACTTATAGCTATGAACCATATATAATTAAACATTCTTTGATCAAATTACTATCGAAATAATTAATATTCATTACTTTGGTTTGTAATTACGTCTTTGAGAAGTAAATATTTCCTGATAAATAACATCCTAGCCTCAACTATTTTATTTCAGGGCTAATCGTACATTACTTCTCTGAAAGTGATTACATCTCCTCAAGAAATAATGAAGTGCATTGTTTGTAAATAAACGCCAATAACACATGCCATTAGACACAACGCAGGCATGAGGATAGGACAGGAATGACTTGGCACAACTACAAGAAAATCTGAATCAATTATGAAGATGATGAAGGATTGGTTGAGCACTTAATGGAGGCTTTTTGCGGATCTTCTTTCATTCGGGTAACTGTATGTTTAGTAGCAATCATAAAGTGTATTGAGAACTGCCTTGTCAAATTAAATTAGAGCAGATGATCACATTAAGTATCTAAGTAACACTAATCATTGAACCCAGATGAAAAATCACTTCAGTCAACGTTTTGCTTGTGTAGACCTCAACCACTTTTTAATGACATCGGTAACCCTGTTAAATAACGTTGATAAATTAGCTCATTCATACATACGTTATGTACACCTATTATTTAATAACCAGCCCTTCAGTTTAGATTGATAGCATCATTACTCTACTCTGAAGTAGATTGCGAATTGTTCTGGAGTTATTATGCCACGTCATGCTGTGTCGACTAAACAAAAGCTCAAATAATGTATATTTATGAAAGTAAATATTTTCATTTATCCGAGTTATTTAACGTTCACTTTCTTAACCCACTGATTATATCAGAAAACTAGAATTTCTATGAATGAGAGCGAAAGGGCCTACAGATTTTGCCAGGAAAGGTATTTTCACATACCTTCCAGAGTTATTTTACATGTTACAATCGATACGAGACCGATGGCTTTACTTCCTTCCCCGAAGGAAGTTGTGCTACGTATTTTTATCACTGTTGACCCCAACTGGGTTTGAACCTACAAACACTGGGTCCTGAGGTGAGCACTTTAGATCAAGACCCCCCGAGGTGGGCATGAAAACTACAAAAGTATACAATGCATATACATTTATATTTAGAGGCATGTGACCTGCAGCTGTTAATTTACATATATAATATCAACATATATATATATATGTTAAATAATATTATACTATTATAGTAAGGTGTTGGCAAGGTTGGCCACAAAAAATTTATTTTATATTATTATTATTAGCACCGCGTCTTACTACCTGTTTGGTTTATATGCACTTAAGCTAATGTGTAATGATAGGGTGATTGTGAGATGAAATAGAGGACCTACAGTTTAACGTGGGATCCGAACCACGGTAGAGGCCTGGAACTCCACACATTCACAAGTTGTGATTAATACACGTCTTGTCATAGGTGAAGGAAAGGTTTGGTGACCAGATAAATCTGTGCCGGCACCGAGTATTGAGCCCCGGATCCCAGCACAGAAGTCCGACACCTTACCCCTAGACCACCAGGCCATCCGTATATTTTATAAAGGTTCCTTCATACCAAAATCTTACAATACACTAGAGTTTAGACACAATCACTGATTTGCAATGTGTGCCATGAGCACTTTCTTTACCTTAAATGCAAATACTTTAAAATACCGCTTTTATTATTTTGTTTGATTCATATTTAATTTTGATATCTATTTAAGACTAATTAATGGACCAGATATTTTATTCGACCTTACTTAAGAAATTACATTTCTATCAGTTAATTTTGACCTGTATCACAACTTCTTTATCTTAAAATAATAAAGCACACTAGATTGAATATAATTCAGCAAGTGGGAATATAAAAAATAAAACATTTTAACGTGCGTTTAATTAGGACTCTAAAATATACATTTTATATTCATGACTCATCAACGTCCTTTATTTATCAGAAATATAAGATTAATAAGATTGTTGACAGTAACTAATCACGAAACTTTGTAGAATGTATTTTAATATATTTTTTTAGTACCACAGCAAACTACCCGTTCGGGTTATAAGCTTATTTACTAATTATGCTAATGGTTTTAGAGATTAGAAAGATTATATTAATATAGAGTGTACCCGAATTTGCGTAAAGGGAAAAAAACCTTAGTACATCCGACCGAGATTCGAACCTTGATCTACTCGTCATCAGCAATCTAGTCTATTGCAAGGGTAGTTATTATCATTATTTTTTGACACCTTGGATCAGTCAATAGCGCTTTTATAAATGGAGCTAAGGGTCCGGCATTTGACTCCAACGTGGATAAAAAATGTATCATTGATTATTATTATTGTTATAGCACCGCGTCTTACTAAACGTTCGGTTTATATGCACTTAAGCTAACGTGTAATGGTAGGGTGATTGTGAGATGAAATGGAGAAGCTACAGTTTAACGTGGAACCCGAACCACGGTAGAGGCCTGGCATTCCAAACATTCACAAGTTGTGATGAATACATGTCTTGCCAGAGATGAAGGAAGGGTTTGGCAATCAGATAAATCTGTGCCGGGACCGAGGTTTGAACCCTGGACCCCCAGCACAGAGGTCTAACGCCCTACCCCTAGGTCACTCTATCAATAGTTAAATTGGCGTTTGTCCTACAATTATTGGATTATTTTTAAAGTCATGTGTTAATATAATTAACTGTTTTAGAAAGTTTACGTTAAATATCACAGAATATTATTAATGATTAATATTTCTCAGTTACAATAATATTAGTGTGTTCGCTCTGTTAATTAAGTCTGATCAATAAAGTGTAGCTCCATAACCACTTTTAAATCTATATTGGAAAATGGATTTAACTTCTTTGGTATTTTAATTTATTTTTTTAAAAAGAACATGTATAATAATATATCTATAAAAACTCATTTCTTAATATATTTTTGAATTTTGTTTGTTTGTTTTCTGCTCTGTAAAATAAACTACTGGGTAATTGTTGTGATATAAAATATTATCTAGTGTTTTGAGTTATGTGTGCAGTAATTACCGAATGAATGAATTTATATTTATTTAAAATAATATGAAGACAATATGACGCTTCCAGACCTCCCATGTTGAGGTAGTTTATTTATTCCTTTTGGTTTTTAAGTAATTGTCATGCCATTTAATTTGATGACCACCTCGCTATCTCGCAATTACTAAAGAGTTATTTTGGTGTGTGGAGCCAGAGCCCATCTTGAATAACTTGAGAATGAACGTAGATATTTAAATTTAAAAAAAAAAACTCCCTTCATTATGGTCCGTCACACAGCGCTCGTGGCNAAAAAAAAACTCCCTTCATTATGGTCCGTCACACAGCGCTCGTGGCGTCGAGAGACGAGTAATAACGCTCAGAAACAGACGCTAAGCCGTTGACTGATGGGTAACTTAGTGGTAAAATGTAATTTCAAACTTATTATTAACGACGTCACCTACGTGGTGATTTTGAATCTATTTTGCAGATCCAGTTTCATCTTAAAACGGGGCGTATGGGACGCAAGAAAAAAACAGTGGTTTTGCAGTTTTTATGGCAACATATTTCTTGGGGTCATAATAAGTAAGACATTGCTCTAATAGCAACGTTTAGTTTAATTTTGTTCACATGCTGATATCAGCAGTTGTTGAATATCCATCATGAGCATAGCGGCATTAGATGGGAAACCTTTTAAACGAAGAGAATAAGGTTTCATTAAATTCCAGGACACCTTGACAGATATTCAAGAGATGTTGAGTTCACCAGGTAAATAAAATTATGCTCTCTGTTTCTAGGGAACAGCATTTTATTTATTTTTTCCAAATGAATGTTTTGCTTTAAAAACTGCAAAAACACTGCCTTTTCTCTCATATCATAAATCCCCACATTATCTTGACGCACTTAACTGCCGATGATGGAGAGATTAGGGCTCAGTTCTAGGTCGGATGTACTAAGGGTGGTTTTTCCTAAATGGTTTCCCACTCTACCGCCCCGCAAATATAGATACACTTCCTCTAAATTCGACCTTCCTCATCCCTAACTCGTTTGGTTAGAATTATTATTATTATTATTATTATTATTATTATCACCGCGTCTTACTATCCATTTGGGTTATACGCACTTACGCTAATGTGTAATGGTAGGGTGATTGTGAGATGAAATGGAGGACCTACAG
>CABFOV010002782.1:0-11146 GCA_902141375.1 Timema poppense
AGAGTCATAAGAACTAGCATGAACTTTGAAACGTTGCTTCATTGAAGGACTGAGCCAGAACTAGAATCGTGCATGTTCATGTGTTGTACTAAGTACCATCATTTTAGCGCTCTCTACCTGGGCGTGACGGTGGTGACGCAGGTGCAAGGGCCCATCCCATGCTCTTCATGGTCCTGGGTTCCATTCACACATTTATGTTATGTGTGAAGGACATGTGTTCCTACTGAACAACGCACGGGAAGTGAGCTCTGTGTGGTTGGTGCACCTGACTCCAGTACCCCCTCGTAGACACAGGTTGAGACAGTACATCTGTCACTTTGTTGTTAAGGGGACCCTCCTCGGTACGCGATTAATTGTCGCGTAGACGTCCATCTCTAACGCAATATTTAATTATTATTATTATTACTATTATTTTTAGCTTCACGTCTTACTACCCGCTCGGGTTATACGCACTTACGCTAATGTGTAATGGTAAGGTTATTGTGAGATGAAATGGAGGACCTACAGTTTAATGTGGGATCCAAACCACGGTGGAGGCCTGTCATTCCACACATTGACAAGTTATGATTAATTCACATCTTGTCAGAGGTGAAGGAAGGGTTTGGCGATCAGATAAATCTATGCCGGGACCGAGGGTTCAACCCCGGTCCCTCAGCACAGAAGTCTGACACCTTACACCTAGACCGCCAGGCCACAGACAATATGTAATTATACGATGTATTATTCTAAATATGGTTCACGCCAAAATAAAGTCGAAAGATTCCAACAGGGCTACTTTAAGGAGTTTACATGTTTGGACCACTAGAATCTGGGATCATACGATTAGACTGGCTTCCAGACCACTTGTAACCTGTCCATGATAGCTCTCGACTCAAAGCTATCTGATAAAATTTTAATCGAAGGCCCTTGAAAAGCATCCAAAATAACTTCCCCAAACCATCACACTATATCTTCTTTTTGGCATTGAGTCTAACAGCCCATCCGGGATATCCGTTTGTTTACATTAATTGAGTAGAGATTAGTAAAGTATGATCTAGAGGAAATTTACTTGAATGTTTATAGATCAGTGGCATACCCATATTGTAACAAGCAAGGTGTTTGCCCCCTCTGAAACCAACGATCGTAAATAATCTTAATGAACACCCAAAACATATTTAAAAAATCTATCCTACATAGAAAACTGAAGCTGTGTTAAATATATAATATATAGACTAAACCTTAAGACCTAGCCTACGACTAGATAGTCATACCAGTACAAACACTAAAAGTGCCCCTTTAACTCCTAAGTGGAAAAAGCAGACAGTTAATAATAGCTTCAATATGCTATATGCTCCCCCTAAAGTTAATTTTTGGGTGAACTAATGATGTGAAGGAATATTGAAAAACTATTTAAGAAAAACACATCAGTACATCTGGTTGAGAATCAAACCCCAACCAACTCCTCAATGGCAAACTAGCCAAGACCAGACTGACACCTCCGCCTACGTACCCACTAGTATGGGTTTCAGCTCATGCATTACTAATTGTACATTACTTTGCAATAAGTTAAAATAAACTTTTCTATTTTAATATTTATTTATTTATTAAATTTTCCAACCGTATAAAATAAACAAAAAATACTATTTTAAGTGGTTTTATTCTCGTTTGGATCCTGATCCATAAGTCCTTACTTCGTAGAGGTTGGATCAACTTTAACTTTATAAGGTCCAAGTTATACAGACTATATATATACATATATAATGACTACAAATCTACAGATACGTAGTTTGTAGATGGGGCTTTAGAATCTTATACGGATGAACTTAGAAATTGTTTTCCTAATGAGACTAAGTATTATGATTTTTTTTAAATTATATATAGGCCTAGTGATTTTACTTAACCTTCATTTCAAGTATATCCTGGACGTTTTCTCAAAATTTGTTTTAGTTTATCCTATTGATCAGTGGATTGACCCCTTGCCGTAAGACTACTTTCTTCCGAAGAGCTTTTTTGGATGAAGTCTCTGACTATCTCATTGGTTAGCACGGTTACCTGATTAAGGGTACTGACTGTGTAGACGCGAATAGAATTTCTAAGAACCAAGGACTGTGGACATACGAATACGTAATCTGTCTATGGGGCTTCAATTTGACCTATCCGTCAATAGCGACCAAGTATAATGTGATTCTAAAGTCTAAGACCATGTAACCATAGTTGCTGGAATATAAATAGTAAATGTATTGGTCCCATAATCAAACCAAAGTCCCCCTAGAAATCCGATCAGTCACTCTACCACTTAGCCATGGGGATGGACTGATGCGTGAGGTCACCAGAAAGGCTATTAGAGGTCATCCCGATGTTAGAGTGATACAACCAACAGGTGGTGGCTTAATTGATTAACTCAGACATGGGGGTCCGGATTTCAACTCCTCACTGGACCTACTACTATTGGATTTAATCTCACATCTCCTTGATATTATTATTTCGTTGTCTTTCCATGCTTGTATCAAACAAAGGCATTTCCATTAAAATTATATCAATTACAACAGAGTCTTATTCCATGTTGTTTTTTACTAACACCAAATATGAAAGAAGGGAAAAAATTAGGAAAAGTTGTAGTCTTGGATTTGCAAGGCATAATATATTTTACTCTTGGTTTGGCAGCCCGAACTTATTACCAAAAGTGTATGTACCCTACTTTGGGAAGAAGTACATATTCCTACTCACGTGACAAGACGCGTTTTATTCAACAAACAAAATAACATTTTGATTACAATTTTCACGACTCAAGGATCGGGAACAGCTGAATTACACATTTGAGTTAAATGTCTTTAAAAAAATCAATTACTACTAGCCTTCGTATGAAAATTATATGTTTTTGTTGATATATACTTCTTATTGGAAAATATTGGTATGATAAAATTGGGTTAAGGGGATATTCAATTTGTTGTAAAATGACATTTTTCGTATCAATGGGCATCAGGAAAGTGAGGGCTAGGGTGGAGTCTTGATTCCCCCTAAAATCCTCCACCTCCTCTTTGAAATTGATGGACTCCTTAAAGTGGGGGGGTTCACATTTAGGACTACGTGTAACAATTTTAATAAAGTCTAGTATTTTTAGTGGGTTATTAGCAGAGAAGAAGGAGAAAATCACACATTATATACCACCCCTAAATCAAACTCCCTCACCAAAGGTGATACAGCCCAAGCAAGCTTAACTCCTTAAACCACGATACCACTGGTGTTGTTTTTTTTAACTTTGAAATATGAGTAGATAGGGCTACTAATAACTTAAATTAAAATGTTCCATTAACTATATTTTGAATGTCTTATTTTAATAATAATGTAATTTTAATAATAAATAAAAACGTATAGCTGTTGTTAATATGTTTATTAGCTTACAGAATATAGTGTGATTGGATACTATGCACTATATGTATTATATTGAGTTTATTCAGTCTACCAATTGAAAAAAAAACTGTAACTTGGCTCGCTCATAAATAAAGTTAAGTACAGTTGTCCCATGGCTTCTTTGGTGCTGACTAACAGCTGACGGCTTTGAAAAGTTACCAGACCAAATTATGTATCCCTACGCTCAACCATATGATCTGCAAAAACATGTTTTTAGCAGCTGTCACTTCTGACAGTCAAAATTTAGGTATATACCTAAATGTTAACTGTCAGAAGTCAGCTGTGAGCTGTCAGTCAGCACCAAAGAAGCCATGGGACTACTGTATCTCACTTCTTATAACAATAATTAAATTAATTAATTGTGTGGATAATCGTATGTCCAGTAAGCTATGTATTTTACTGTTAGGTAACTTATGCGTAGGTCCTTTTTTCCTGTAGTTTAATTTATTATTCAACATTAAATCCCAAAAAATATTTGTTTAAAAATCATAAGTGTGTGTTATGTGTGTGTGTGTTGGTGTGTGTGGGGGGCGGGGGGTAAAATATTAAGAATGTAAAATTCTACCTATAGGTAGACAGTTGTAAAGTCTCATCACAGAATAATTCTAGTATAGGACTTTGGGTAGGCCATTTTAGAATACATTTAGGTGTTATCCTAATTCACTATTAATGTCGTGATGTTTGACAATAACTAAAAAAAATTTAAACGAAAATGTTATAAATGAATGGAGTATATAGGTAAGGCTATATTGAAACAAAAAAATAATGTCACTGTATAATCGTAAACACAATATTTGTCGTCAATAGTTAAAAGGAAGAAATAATCAAAACTTGACTTTAAAGTGTTTATAAAGTTAAAAAGTATTAAGAATATGTGGCTCTTGAGTAAATGAAATAAAATAATAATGTAATTTTAAGTTGTCCACTATGCCTTCATTAAAATTTATTGATGTAAATCTTTAAACATTTTTATTTAATCATCGTAGGTTACCTGGAGGTCTAGGAATAAGGTGTCAGACTTCTTTGCTGGGGGTTCGGGGTTCAATCCTCGGTCCTGACACAGATTTATCTGATTGCCAAGCCCTTCCTTCACCTCTGACAAGATGTGTATTAATCACAGCTTGTGAATGTGAGGAATGCCAGGCCTCCCCCGTG
This sequence comes from Timema poppense, assembly GCA_902141375.1. NCBI lineage: Eukaryota > Metazoa > Arthropoda > Insecta > Phasmatodea > Timematidae > Timema > Timema poppense. The sequence continues at coordinate 4,546 of CABFOV010002782.1, forward strand.
GTTCGGATTCCACGTTAAACTGTAGGTCCTCCATTTCATCTCACAATACACCCTACTATTACACATTAACGTAAGTGCGTATAACCCGAGCGGGTAGTAAGACGCGGTGCTAATAATAATATGTCATCATCAAAGCCTAAGTGAAAAGTAAAGTGGATCATTGAGTAGCAGCACTTCATAAAAATGTCGAAGAAGCTTCATTAATTCATTTTTATGAAGGTTTGATTGACAACTTAAAATTACAATATTATTGTATTTAATTTTCTCAAGTGTCACATGTTCTAAAAAACTTTATATAAATATTTTTAAAGCGAGTTTTGAATAGTTCCTTCTTTCAACTATTGACGACCAATATTGTGTTTACGTTTTAAACAATGACATTAATTTATTGTTTCAATATAGCTTTATTTATATATTCCAAGTTAATTATAACACTAGAAGAAGTACCCGGCGTTGCCCAGGGTAACAACGCAATGAATTGGTTGGCACAGTCACAGCACATAAATGAATTGCGTGGTTACCTCGGGCAACGCTTTTCATTGCTTCAAACATTCAGGAAAAATCTCTTCATTTTATTCAATCCGATCCAATTTTTTTAATAATTAAAGAAAAATTAAAAGTTTAAAATTCCAGTTTCGATATGCACATGTTTGTGCACAGGGGCTACTAATTTTAAAAGCTTTCCTCTCTGCGTGTTCATGACAAACAGACAGACAGACAATCTCTTCATTTTATTCATGTAGATTTGTGTTTTTTTTAAAATTTTACTTATTGTTAAACTCAAACATCAATAAACTATGGGTGGCGAGTTGTTATGCGAGTTAGACACCTGTTGCTCCAAGGGAGACCAGTAATTGCACGCGGATAGTTTATGGAGCGTTAACTGTTGGGTGGGGTGCAGGAAGGGCAGAAGGGGGGAAGTGGGGGGAGGGTTCCCGGTCCAATCCAGGTGCTTCTCTCGGCTCAATCAGCGTTACACAGTGGTGGACCTGAGATTTTTTATGAGGTGTGGTAAAGGAACTAAAATAGCTAGAATAACCCAGATTCTGTTTCGAAAACTTAACTTTACCTTTAAATGTAGTTTTATTAAAAATAAACACAAGAAACATTTCAAAAACTTACGTTGCACTTGATTAGAACGTTACTTTTCATGAACATTTTATTTGAAGCTTGGAAGGTATTGTTTTTTAATAGTAAATAATATTTAGCACCACGTCTTACTACCCGTTCGGGTTATACGCTTTAAGTACTAATTACTTTAATGGATTAGGAATTGGGAAGGTTGAATTAGAGGAAGTGAACCCGCATTTGCGTGGAGGTAGAGTGGAAAACCATTTAGGAAAAACCACCCCCAGTTCACCCGACCGAGATTCGAACCTCGATCTCCCCGTCCTCAGCAGCCGAGCTCAACACGACAAGCGCGTTAGCCAACTACGCCACAGAGGCGGGTTTTTAATAGTAAAATAAAACGAGATAATATAAAGACTTTTTTTTTTATAGAAAACTGGATTCACTGGATTTTCTTGAAATTGTTGCGTATTGCTTAGTTTCTGTAGTTTTTTACATGTAAACCAAATTGTTTTGGCCACTTAATAATATATTATTTAAACCTATTTTAATAATGTAGCCTATTTCTTGAATAAATATGTAAAATAGTGCATGGTTTATATTAATTTTTAATTTATTAAAACCCATTATTTGTTAATTTCTCTCCAACTGGACCATCCACTTATTTGCACAAAGAGGGAAAGGATAAGTCAGAAGTGGATTGATGAATGAAGGGACTGAAATGGCAATTCACCAAAAAATCTGATTAAAGTAGAAAATAATATAGCTAATTAATACTATATATGACGTATTAATATATATATGGCCTATAATATGTAATTTAGGTTAGACGGTTAGTCAATTGCCAAGGTTATTAGTCATTTTTTGTGTCTGAAATGACAATAAGACAATATAGGCCTACTTACAGTATTTAGTCTTACAATATAATAACAATGGCAGGAATCCAAAACTTTGTTTTATAAAGGTATCGATAGATCATTGCCGGGCTAATAGACCTATTGCTGAATGGCTGGGGTCTCACGGTCTCACTTGTTAGCAGCAAGTCGGTGAGAGGAAAGTAGCATTTCCATGATAAGTGTAATTTATTCCTAGGGCTATTGCAATAATTGACAGGAAAGAATGGCAAGCGCCCCTTCATTTCCAACACATGCCTTTATTCGATTGCGGCAGCTATTATCAAACGTCCTATTCGGTTTGATTAAAATGTCTTATTATTAATTACGCTATTTTTGTTATCACATATCATTTATATTTTAAAGATGAAAAGCTTAAAGATTTATTTTTAAATGACCACTTTTATATAACTTACACAAGATAACTAGTAGAACACATAATATTTATGTACAGTAAGCCAGTTATAATTTATATTCTCTAAGGTAAAGCCAATCACTTTTAAACATTCGGTTATAACGTTAATAATTTGGGTTTTTGTCTAATTGGTAGTAATTGAAGTTGGTAAAATGAAATTTAATATAAACCAACGTACATAGTAAATTTATAAAATTTGAAGTATTTGTTTTATTTTATTTTAAATTTGAGATACTTAACATGCACCTTCTTAACTGACTGATCACATCAGCACATGAGAATTTCTACGAGCGAGAGCGAAAGGACCTACCAATTTTGCCAGGAAATGGCATTTTAACATGGCTTCCAGGGTTATTTTACATGCCGCAATCTACATGGGACCGATGGCTTTACTTACCCTCCAAAGGAAATTGTGCTACGGATTTTTATCGCTCAAGATAAATCCGTCAATCCAGGTTAGGTTTGAACCCACAAGCAACGGATCCTGAAATGAGCACTTTATCCCAAGAGCACCGAAATCGACTTTATTTTGTTGAGCTTAAGAAATGTATATCTTTTAATTTTAAAAAAAAATATCTTTGTAATGTTAAACGTTGCTTCTTTTTGCATCTATATTGATGCGAACGTTTGTGGCATTGTGCCATCTTGAGCCTATATTGACGAGGCGAGTAACGTGAGTTGACAAGCAGAAACATATCGTGTGTGATGTGTACTCAGTTTTAGATTACATGCTTAGATATTTTCTAGCATATTTTACTCCATGCCCTCCTCACCCTAACCCACTATTTGATGACTTTGGGCCAGTTTCATAGTCAGACTTAGTACGCCTCAAGTGCGGTGCTATACTAAATACAAGACGACACCTACCTAAACCAGAATGGAATGGGCCGTTCTCGCATAGGAAACTGGCCCATTCCATTCTGGTTTAGGTAGGTGTCGTCATGAACTTAGTGTAGCGCCGCACTTGAGGCGTACTAAATTTGACTATGAAACTGGCCCTTTATCTAGGATTTTACGTAATAGACTTTGGGGCCGCCTACCACTGCTACCTTGATATAGCACCTTCATCTACTTGTTTAATTGCAAGCCACCGGAATAAGGTAGGTGCACATGTGCCATTAAGAATAAATGTACTCGCATTTGAGTGAAGAGTGAGTGGGAAACCATTTGGGGGGGAGGAATCCCATAATATTTATCTAACAACAGCAAACGATATAAATTGGTAAGTAAATTAGCATGAGATTTCATTTTCTACTTGGGCAAAAAGTTCATTTGGTTTTAAGAAATGGAAAAGCCCATTTATTTTATTTATTACTTTATTTTAAGCCTCTGAAACAATATTATTTTGTTTTTATTTAGTTTTAAACCATTAAAACCACTAGGTGGGCAGGTAGACTAAACGTCCGGATGGTTTGTTCTGATTTGTAATTATACCCTAATCTGGAGGCTGGGATTAGAATCCCACCTCATCAGGGTGGTTTTTCATAAATGACTTTCATAACTACGTCCACTCAAATACAAGTACAGTATATTTCTTATGAATTCTACCTCCCATATTTCTTGACCCAGTAGTGTGATTAAATGCGGATACCTGGACTAATAGTAAGAAGTGATGCCAAAAATAAATAAAAAATAATCAAAAACAGCATGTAAATATAACCTGATCTTTCTTTTAATAACCTTTATGTAAACAAATTGTGACATGATAACAACTTATAAAATTAAACACATCTCATAAGATGTCAAGCTGAATATTATTTTTTTCCACATCATCTTGCCCGTTCAGATCATACGAATATATATAAATTAATTAATTAATTAATTATACTCTTCTATTGGTGTTGATGAATGTAGGCCTATACTTTAGAGAACATCTATCTAAATTTGAGGGGTGGTACACCAATAGAGAAAGTTATTTAGGAAAAATTACCCTAGTATACCCGGTCAAGATTCAAACCCCAACAGATAAAAGATATCGGGGTCCTTTAGTTCACTCTTACACAGAACTACTAAAATTTATTTGAGAATGCTATTCTATCCCAGCGCTCCAGTTCGTAGAGAAGAATTTGTACTCGCATAGCTCACTAATCGAACTCCCTTCCTCGGCCATTTGGAGCGAGGAGTTATTGTTCCTTGGAATCTTTACTTTAACCTTGACAAGGGCGTGGTTTCAACTCAAGTCATTCCCAGTTCAGTAAGAAGACTTTGACACCATAGCCCAGTCAATAGCTAGCGCCTGTCCACATAGATATGGTTCTAAAAACATCCGAAAAAAAGGTAACATTAATAATATTGTGGTTTCTTATTTTACAGGGATGAATATTTTTAATAACACTTTTAAAACAAATACCAATTTATAAGGAATAAACATCCATGGCATCAACCTTCAATCAGGATATACCAGCCAAGCGGCTACCGTCAGCTAGCAAAGATTCTTTCAACTTCTGGGGTTAGAGGGTGTCATGTGGTCAGCACAACGAACCTTACAGCCATTAATCCAAGTTTTCTATACTGAAGGCCCAACTTTTCAATCCAAGTAGCTTTTCATTTATCCTCACGAGGCTGACATAAGTCCCGTTCCAGACCCATTGCTTTACATATAAATATGGAAGCACCGGGATTGAACCCGGGACCTTCGAATCTGTATCGTGTAAAGGTGATGGGAAAGCATGTAGTTGTGATAAATCATGATGTTGAAAGGACAGCTACTCACAAAACACTAAACAAATTGAAGAACAAAACTACTTCTCAGTAAGCTACTCACAAAATGTATTTTATATAGCCGACTTGTACTTAATTGATTAATGAATTGAGTACGGACATATTTTTTACACTGAGTAGAACGGGTAGTAAGACGCGGTGCTAATAATAATAATAATAATACACTGAGTATACGAGCTATCGACCTATTTACATTAATGAGGCAAGAATGAGAACGGTAGAATTGGGGTGAAACGTATCCGCTTTTGCGTGGAGGGAAAGTGGGAAACTAGTTTGAAACAAACCCTCTTAGTACACTAGGCAGGATTTGAACCCCAGCCTTCTCGAAAACGTAGGATCAGTGTATTGCAAGAGTAACACCTTACCATTCGACTACCGATACGATTATCATATTTAAAGATATCTTTAAGTCGTATGGCAATTTCATCTGACCTGCTTCGATTGCCACATAGTCTAAGGTATCACTCTCACAATATACTGGATTTTGGGGTTTGAATCCCGGTCGGGTGTAATGAGAGTGATTATTCCTAGATGGTTTTCCACTATTACTACACGTTAATGTGGGTACACTTCCTCTAAATTCAACCTTCCTAATCCCGAATCATTAGTGTAATCAGTACATAATATTCGATCAGGTAGTAGGGCGTGGTGCCGAACAATAACAATAATAATAATATCTGCGCAAAGGAACAAGTGAAGGCTAACCGAATCTAGCCATGTGTTCGGCAGCAATGCTCCTCCATTCATACCAATGGAGATACCCCCTTCCTCCACAGTCAGTCAATCAGCCGGGCAGGTAGTTGTTTGGCCCGCATGAACCTGCCCAGTTCATTATCACTGACTCGTGTTCAGGGTCACCTGTCGAGAATAGTCTGGCTAGTGAGACTGATCAAGTTGGAAGGCTAACGCCAAGGTATAGTTTGATTTTGGTAGGAAGAACAGTAGAAGTTAGTTACTAACGTTACAAAAAAGTGTTAATATATTAATACATAAAGTCATGTCATCTGCAGATGTTACTTTTGATAGATATTATCAATACCTATCAGATAACACAAATAATTTGAGAAAATTTTATCAATGTTGCCCGCGAAGAAATAGGTTTTGATTTTCTCTAATGTTCTTCCAATCAAAATCAAGGTATACTGAACGGCGATACCTAGTTCGATTTTCTACCCATTATGAATTCATGTCCATCAAAAGCGAATGCTGATTTAATTTCTTTAAATACACCTTATCATCCTGTCCTCTTTGTTTGCCAGTTTAGGTTAATCTAATGACCTCCTAAACTGGCATCTATATTTAAGCATAGTTATTTTTCCAACCACCTGGGTTGCCCACATCAAGGTAGGCCTATATATAGGCCTACCTTAATGTGGGTAACCCGGATGGGTAGAACAATAATGTTTTATATATATAAGCCTACCCAATATGATTGGGATTTGGAGGTAAGCCAATCCTCCATTTGACCTGAACTAATTTGCTTGGGTTTTTTTTTTTTTTTTTT
>CABFOV010002782.1:11216-26902 GCA_902141375.1 Timema poppense
TTTTTTTTTTGCCTAGAAATAGTTACAAACATCTTCTAACACTTTCAAGTTTTCAAAAATTAAGTCATCAATAAATTACCCTTAAATAATTTTTTCTCCAATAATCAAGTATACAGTGCTATTTAGCACGTTAAAAACACCCTCAGAGATAATTTATTATTAAAAGTTGATCTCTAAAAAAATTGAATCTAAAAAATCTGACCTCAATAAACTACTCTTGATTTTAGCCCTAGAATATGTAATACAATTTCCCCTTGAGGAATGACCATACAGTATAACATGAAAATAATATAAATATCAAATCTAAATTAAATCCATACAACCATTTGGTTGTAGCAACAGGTATACAGACAGATGAACAGACACACAGGGGACATACAAAATTACGAAACCCACTTTTATAAATTTTGGGCCACATAGCCTAAAACGTCAATATTCATAATAATTTCTTGATTAAAATAATCTCTCCATATGATTAAGTAAAAGTAAGTTGCATATAAACAGAAATCCATTAATCGTGCTATAATAAGTAAAGATTAATTTGGAGAACATCCATCTATATCTAGTACATGATGTGCAAAAAAAAATCAATGGATTGTAAAAAGAAAACAATTATTTATCACAAAGATTTTTTTAAATTTAAACGAAACATGTTTTATTTTTAAATAAAATAATTTAGCCTATTCAAAGACTACCTACCATATAACAATTTATAAGTTTTTAATTGCGAAGCCATAGAGACATATATAATTTACATTAGTCGATGAATGTATGGACATTGTTAAGATAGGGTTCTAGATAACTTAAATAAATTGGTTGAGATTTCTAAAATTAAGGGTATAAAGCTGTATATTAGCACAAAGCGTCTGAACCTAATCTAAGCTTTACTTCACAACCCTGTCTTGGACAATCAAAAAAGTTGACAGAGGTGGGTTTTTTCTTGGATATGGCTATTTTATCTTTATAATACAGTAAAATAAAGATAAAAGAGTATAATTCATTTCTTGCCCATTTATAAATGCAAATAAAATCAAAATGTATTTCTTTGTTTTTTTTCTAATAATGATCAAATACATTTTAATCAAAATTTGTGAACTCATAATATTTAAATTACATACAAATCAGTCCCCATTATAATTTAAAATTTGGGTGACACGTAATATGTTATAAGAAAATTCTACCTCCAAGAATTAAACGTTTTGTGACCCACAATTGTTGGTCTAAAACGTCAGGCTCACAATAATCTGAACTTATGATGGGTAGGTCAAAGTTTGGGGTGAAGTTGTTAAAACGTGTGGTTTTCTATATTCTCTTCGCGCTAATACAAACACACTTTCATAGTATTCCCTTTTCTATAAGATAGTCTTCAAATAGCCCTTGAGTTAAAAAAAATGAACTAAAAACTTTATTAATAAACACATCGCCTCTTATTCTAAGGTATTACATTATCAATTTCAGTCAATAAGGCGCTACTCCAAGAGGTCTATATTATATCAGAACAAAGTGTAGGGCTCATCGCAGCACGTCCCGCATGCCGACACTACCTCCTATCATCTCCTGGTCTCCTGGTATTGCTGCCCATATACCCAGGATACGAGATACTTACGTCGCGAAATGTTTGTTTTTTTGCCAATATGGATGAATAAAAAACCAGCTAGTCATTGTTTAAAGAGTTGAACGAAATCTACACAAGAACAACATTTCATTAGATGGCCAAAAGGGAATAAATACAGGCCACGCGAGGACCATAGTTCGGTCTCAGCGAGTCTACAATAATTAAGTGTCCGTTTATGCCAATCCCACTACTATCGTTAATATAAACTCCTTTTTCTATGGTCGGATGGTTTGTAAAGTACCATGGGATTGTTTTAAAATATTCTGTAGGTCGTTTGATTCAAAATTACCAATTGATTGATTTTCCGGCTAGTGCGTCTTACACTAAAATATAGAAAAATAAGCTAAATTTAAGCTAATAGGTTTTTTGTTCATACCATATACATGGAATTAATATTCCTTTTTCTAATGAAAATAGACTTTATAAAATTATATTTTTCATCGCCCTTATAATATGAACATTTATATCTATTTCAAATAATTCTTAATTACCTGTATAAATAGGATTAGAAATTAATCTATTATCGTTCATTCCTTTAATTTCTGCAACTTACAATTTACAATCCTCTGAATCTGCATTAAAAAAATATTTCTTGATTCAAGTTATTGCTGTGTTTAGTTTAAATAGCCAAGCTACTAATATTTTTACTATACTTTCCTACACCCTTTGGTGAAAAAATGGTCTAAACTCTAAGGCATCACTCTTGAAATAGACTAGATTGCCTATGAAAGATCGAGGCTCAAATCTCGGTCAGGTGCTTTGAGGGAAGTTTTCCCCAATTTGTTTTTCACTTCCCATCCACGCAAATGCAGGTCCTCTAAATTAAACCTTTCCCATCCCTAGCACATTATATGCATATGCGTACAGCCTGAGTTGGTAGTAAAACGTAGTGCAAAAAAACTTTCTTAGGTACTCAAACAATATTTAAATAATTTAGTAATACTTTACATTTCTTGAAGCTTCATTTGTCAACAATTATTTTCGCATAATTCTTTGTATATGGGTATGGCTAGCTAGTTAGCTTTTTTTTAGGCGAGATTTATTGCCTGAAAATGTATTATGATCAAAACAAATTCTAATTTTCCGGTGACAGGAGGTCGTGTTGGGGTACCAATCTCGGTCGGGTGTGCAAATGGTGGTGGTTTTTCCTAAGTGGTTTCTCCCACTCACTCCATGAATTACAGAAACATTTCCATTCTCATTACCCGCCTCGGTGGAGTAGTTAGCTAACGCGCTAGTTTCGTTTTGAGCTTAATTGCCGAGGCCGGGAAGATCGAAGTTCGAATCTCGGTCGGGTGAACTGGGGGTGTCTTTCCCTAAATAGTTTTCCACTCTCCCTCCACGCAAATTTGAGATCACTTCCTCTATATTCAACCTTCCCAATTCATAACCCAACATCATCATCCAAATTCATCCTCTTCGGTAGCTGCGTGGTCTAAGGCAATGATTCCCAATCAGTGTGCTGCGAAATTTTGAAAGTGTGCCGCCAAAATTTTCAAAGACTTTAAAAATATGACTAAACATCTCGTAATAAATCTACTACTAGTTCCCGTTTTAAGCCTCTTAAAGTATTATAGGGATAGATAATTTTAGGTTTCACTTGAAAAGAGGATTATGACCGGCCAGTATTTTATCTGTATCTTTTGTGGAGAACGCCTGAGAAATGAAACAATGATTCTGAGCCAAATGAAGCGGCATACAACCACCAAACATCCCAATGACACCCAAAAAGCCATCATCCCAACACGAGGCACAAATAAAATGGAAAAATGAGTTTAAATTTCAGATAGTGCACCTGAGGCGTCATTCAAAGTTGCTGAATTGATCGCAAAAAACATGAAATCACATGTTATTGGTGAAAATGTGATTGAACCAGCTTGTCAGTTCATTATTGAAACCATGCTTATAAAATAATCTAAAGAGCAAGTTTCAAAAGTGTCCTTATCCAATTGTAAGATGATGCCAACGTATTTATGAAATATTTGAGAACATCAGTCAAAATTTTGCTGGAATAATTAAAGTAAACAGGCAATTTACTCTGCAATTAGATGAGGAGGGCACCGATAGAAGAATACACTTATTGTCAACTGCCTCTAAATACTCATAATTTTGATTTCTATCTAAATTGAATATAACAATATATTATATTACACAAGTGAGCCGTGAAAATATTGTCTTGGACTAAGTGTGCCTTGGAGTGAAAAAGGTTGGGTATCCCTGGTATAAGGCATCATTATATATCGCAATAGACTGGGCGGCCGATGACGAGGATCTCGTGGTTCGATCCCGGTTGAGTGTACTTAGAGTGGTTTTTACTAAATGGTTTCCCACTCTCTCTCTCTCTCTCTCTCTCTCTGGAAATGGGGGTACACTTCCTCTAAGTTCAACCTTCCTCATTACTAACTCATTCAAGTAGTTTACATAGGCGTATACCCGAACGGTAAAACACAGTGCTAAAAAAAATCTCATAGTAGTCAAATTAACGTTCAAAATACTTTAAAGTTTCCTAAGCATTTTCATTATTGCGTCTCTTAAACGACAATATATGTTTGTGCACAGCATCTAAGTAACCGTTCTGGATATATTCCTATGCATGCTTACACTGGTGGGGTAGGGATGGTAAAGGTATAGATTAGGTGAAATGTACCCATATTTGAGTGACGAGAGAGTAGTAAAACGCGATGCAAGGGGGAGAATATTCCTGCCTATGATATATTTTAACAACTCTCCAGACAATGCTGGTGCATTTAATATATATTTACGTTCCTTACTACTCAATAACTCTTTATTAAATAAGTTACAAGAACCCATGTACCTTATAACCATCACACTGTTATTAACATCGTGAAAGATACAATAGTTGGTCCTACACGCTGATAGTCCAGGTGAAGTAAGAGCATGCAAATAAAAATAAGCTGTTAAACTCTGATTTTGAATTCTCCTTCCCCCTCTCCCCTTCCTGTCCACCCTACACTGCTTTTAGTAGGCCTACTATATTGTTACTTTCCCTCAAACACACCTGCCCCTGTTTCCACGTCATAATTAGCATGGCCTTAACAATGAGGGGATGCATGGAGCAACGTTCTAAGTCACAAGGCAATTAGAATCAACAAAAAACAACATTTTAATTCACAAGGTACTTATAGAATAACATTCTAAGTGACAAGGAATTAGACATTACATAGAACAATATTATAAGTCAATCCGCCTCGGTGGTGTAGTTAGCTAACGCGCTAGTTTCGTGATGAGCACTTGACTGCCGTGTACCGGGAGATCAAGGGTTCGAATCTGGTTCGGGTTGTTTTTCTTAAATGGTTTTCCCCCTCTACCTCTACGCAAATGCTGGTTCACTTCCTCTATATTCATTATGCCCAATTCCTAGCCCATTAGTGTAATTAGTACTTCAGTGTATTAACCAAACGGGTAGTAAGACGCGGTGCTAAGTATTATTATTGTTATAAGTCACAAGGTACTTAGAGATTAATTGGTGACCTGGTGGTCTAGGGGTAAGGTGTCAGACTTCTGTGCTGGCGGCCGGGGTTCAATCCTCGGTCCCGGCAAAGATTTATCTGATTACCAAACCCTTCCTTCACCTCTGACAAGACATCTTGTGAATGTGGGGAATGCCAGGCCTCCACCGTGGTTCGGATTCCACGTTAAACTGTAGGTCCTCCATTTCATCTCACAATCACCCTACCATTACACATTAGCGTAAGTGCGTATAACCCGAACGGGTAGTAAGACGCGGTGCTAATAATAATAATAATAATATAGATTAATTTGATAAACGTTCTCAGTTACTAGATACTCAAAGACAAATATAGCTAATGTGACCCCACACAGTGGTTGTAACGTGGTCTAAATGTGAATCTAATGTAATATGATTTGCTGGTAATAGTGTGTTGTAGTATAAATACCAGTCAGGAATACCCCAATTGTTTTTTACTAAATGGTTTCCCATTCTCCCTCCACACAAAAACTGATATAATTTCTTTAAATTCCATCTTCCTCATCCCTACCACTTTAGTTTAGTTAAATTATGTGAGTATAGACTGAACGGGTAGTAAGACACGCTGTGGGGAAAAAATAAGTTGGAATTAAGGAGGGATGAAAGGGTGTATTAAGAGGGGCGGCTATCTGAGCGCTAGGATTTGTTGCAGATATTGAGAAACCTCTCATATTTATTGATGTGGTTTTTTATTTCAAAATATGTTACATGCCAAGGTGAAGGTGAAAGGTATCAAACATGTCTATATTGGATAAGAAAATTACTTTTTAAATTCAACAACTAAAAAAAAAGCATGAATAGTTTCACGCAATAACTTCGAAGCTCTAAGATCAAACCAAAATGTCAGAGAGATCTAGCTTTCCTAAAACCAATATTAATCGATTTTTAACACTGCAACAGAAAATATTAAGATAATTATTGATTATTTTAATATTTTCAAAGCTTCAGGACTGCCATGCTCCAAGAATAGTTGCAGTGTGAGAAATTTTTCTTTCAGTGGGTGATCCACTTAAATTAGCATTTATCAACCAGTGTGCCACACCACATTGGTGTGCCACGGGAGTTTGGAATGTTTTGTTATGGCTCTGCTAAAATATGACTTTGTTTGTTTGATTAAGGCTAGATATAGGTTTATTATCCTTTAGTTTGATCTTAGAACTATAACATTTCACGTAAAATGTTGTTGAAAACGAGCTAATTTAACCTTTTTTGTGATTTTTTTTTGTTAGATACTATCTCAACGCCTCGATAGGTGTCTCCTTAACAAGATTGCTCTACTGCAGTGTTACCCAAATTGTGGTACCCCAACCCTTAGGAGTACATGACGTACCACTGAGCTTTATTAATCATTAAAAAAATTGTTATATTAGTAGTAGTAGGCCTAGTAGTAGTAGTAGTAAGAAAAACAAATAGACGCAGAATTGTATAAGCTTTTATTTCCCCCCGTCGCCACTTTGTTAAGCTTTCCACTGGAGCTTTATTAAAATCTATAATGACTATTTATAGATATGTTTGTTTTTTGTGTGCATGCAACGGACGAATGTTTGGGAAACACTGTTCTTATGGGAACATCTGTTGCGACGAATGTATTTCACATCGCTGTCCTCTAGAAACTCTTCTAATGTCCGTACTCGTTGGAGGACGCGAAAGCATAGTGTGAGCAACATTCCCACTCAGAAACAAGGTATATCCACGGAAATGATATATCCACCCAGTGTGGGAACGGAAGTATCCGCAGAGCTACGCTCCACACGGTGGAGTAGTTTAACGAGACATGTTGATCAAACCGATCATTAGGTGACATGTTGAAGAGAGCGCCCTCTGCATCCGTTTTGGGAGTGTTGTTTGGTGAGTCATCTCGATTCATTTTCTAGTTTTCTTATGGGCAGGATAATAATAACAATGGCCTTTCTGGGCTACAACCATATGTAACTCAGTTTGTGGAAAGATTAGCCTGTAGGCTATTAATATACCGTTGAACAGGGAACGCCCGAATATAGGCCTATTTATCGTAAAGTTTATTCCCATGACCCAATGAGATTAGGGATGTATGTTAGTTAATATGACGGGGCGTACTAATGAAGATCTTAAATTAACATAAGCCTAATTAACCAAACCCTAGTGACCATGGGAATTATTTCCCTTAAGAGAAAAATATACCTATGCCATCCGGGAATCGAACCGGAGACCTTTAGGTCAGCAGCCAGGACCTCTGATAACTTTACTACGAGGCCGTTTATCTAGTTTATTTGTTATCAAAATAAGTAATATCTCACCGCGCCCCGCTAACATTCCGGGCTATCTCTATAGTAACTATAATGGAGTAGGATTGAGTAGTGTAGGATTTAGATAAAGTATGCCAGCATTTGTGTAGAGGGATAGTGGGAAACAATTCTGTAAAATAAAAAACCTTAGTAGTCCCAGACGATAGTCGAACCCCTATATACCCACCACGGGTGAAACAGATAAAGTGAGGTTGAGGTTTATACCGTGTATCCATCAGCGCGGGTAAGAATATAAATATATCATCACACCTTAAGTTGAGCTACTGCTTTTCCCATTACAGCCCCCATAGCTCATGATTGGTAACTAATAAATATAGGCCCTAGATTAATTATTTTCCTTCGTACGTTTACATCAAGGTTATCAATGACTTGATTCAAGGGGTAGAGAGGAGAAGTTTTTTTTAGAGGAAATGAACCTGCATTATTGGTTAGAGGATATGGAGACACTAGGATGATAAATCAAATATGGGAAATAATCACCAGTACATCCATCCCAGATTCGAACCTATTACAGGCAACCTTATCACTTGTTAGCCTAGTGTTTTTAGACAACGTTCCCATTAACACTGGGCGGGCTAAGTTGTCAAGCTCGTTTGTATTGGTTTGCCGATCGGGTTTGGATCCCAGTATGTTTTACTGAGGTTTTTTTTCCCCTGAATGGTTTTCTATTCACCATCCACGTAAATTCGTGTAGATTTACTATAAATTGTACCCTTATTATCCTACCCCATCAGGTTAAATATGCAGACAGCCTTGATATATATTAGGATGAAGCGAACATACAAAATATACCTTCCAAAAACTTTTTTTTTCAGACGGAATCATTTTCTCATTTAATTTATATCAATTCGAATTTTGTCTCTGGAAAAATACATAAAAACCACCTTATTTTTTAGGGCCTCAGCGTGAGCTGAAGTGATCCGGTTGAATGGTTGTAACACATCCATTGGCCAAGATAAATAATTCACAAGATCAAAATGTTAATTTGTTTCCACATTTAGTCAACAATTTCACAACAAATATTTTTGTTTGTGATTATATTTTTCTTTTAACTGTTTTACATCTTCTGATATCTGTCGGTTACCACCACTCCTATGGCGAATGAACTCTAGGTAAAACAGTTCGAAGCATGCGTTGCCTTTAAATGCAGTAAACCGTAATCATTATAAAACAGTGGAATTAAACACCAAACTAACAAAATATTCTATTTTAAAAAAAAAATGAAAAACTTTACTCAAAGTGATTGTCCTGGAATTGCAAAGTCATGGGAACAAACGGTTATCTTCAAGAATTCTTATTGTGTAGCAATTTTCTTTTTGGAAACGGTTTGTTCAAGAATAGAAGCATCTATATTAAGTTATACTTTTTATATACACACCACCTCTATAATTTTAACAATGATCAATAATTTTGACATTCTTCATTAAAAAATTGCTGGCTGTATATACAAAAAATAAGAATATGTAAAACCTAATAAATATTGATACATTATCTTAGAAGAGGTGTTGAAAATATTAACATAAAAATTTCACTCGTTCTTTAGAAAACTGTTACTTCCAAATGTTTGATTTTTCCGCAAGACCTGTCCGGTAACTAGCACCATCCACTGTTTCCGTGATTCATCTGTTCTTGTTGGCGCGGAAGAATACTTTGGTCGGTTGTGAAGGCACGCCACGCCTTTCACCCTCCCACTCACCATCCCACAAAATAGGTTTTAGACTTGCACTCGACAGGGTACAAGGAAGGATCTTAATGAATTTCAATTTTTCTACTCTCAAGGGAAGAAAGCACAAAACTTTTATTTGATGTGATTTCTGGTTCAAGAATAATATTATCGCTAACATCCCGGTTAATCGGGTTCTTTTTTGTTTTTAATCCAGACCATACCCCACAAGAGTATCTTAGTAGCTAAATACATAAAAGGTCAATGAGATAATATGCACCCGCACTAGCGTGGTGAAGAAATGGTAAAACTACACTGTTAAATACAATTTGTAAAACAATTTTTGGTTCACATGATCGAAATCCAAGCCTCGATCTTCGTGTCCCTCGGCAGTACAGTCTATCACAAGCCTGATGCCCTAGGCCGTGTGACCACCAGTGAGAATAGGCTAGTTGTTCGTCAATGATGCTGTTTCAGTTATTTGTATTTTCCTGTAGAGTGATGTGCCCGTCTCTGACTAGAAGGACCGAAATTCGAGAAAATTGCTGTCATTTTTTTACATACAATAAATGGTTTTATGATTATTTTATCTTATTTTGAAATATTTAACTGAATAAAATATTTTCATCAACTGCGTGCCTGCATCATTGTAAAAAACTTGTTTACCGTTATGTTCAATTATATGGTTTAAATTCGTCAGTCGCTATTTTGAAGCTATGTTCGTTAGAAGATTTTGTGAAAGTGGTGTGAATACTCTTTTTAAGTGGAATAAAACGATTAATAAACTTTGTGCCCTTTCTCAAATAAATATATAAATAATATTGACCTAAATTACTGTGGTTAACTATCACATAAATATATTACTATCTGCTTTCATTACAGTCATCCAAAGTGATAGATGTCAGCTGTTGGCGTAGTGATATATATTCCATTCACCGTAGGATATGACTTCTGAAAGGCCTTTTTCCCTACCATAAATCTACTATATAGTAGGATATTGGTAGGAAAAAAGACCTTTCAGAGAGTAATTCCTACCGTGAATGGAATATATTAGGGACTACTTCTAGTAACATTTCGAGCTGTCATCCAGGTAAGCTTAGGTCGTGAATGAATTATACCTGCCTTTCTATTAACTGTTATAGTCCTCCTGGCCAGTGAATGTCAGTCTATTGCGAGAGGGACACCTTAGACCAGGGGTATCAACATTTTTTGTTCGCATACCCCCAGATTAAATTTATCCTCAACTTTGCACCTTCCAAATCTATTGGTGTAGAATGAAAGTCATTTGCCTATATATTTCATAATCTAGGATATCTAAAATAAATTACATGTAAAATAATGTATAAATAATAAGTTTTAAATGAGAAATAAAATTATATATGCATGTATAAATATTTTTTTTAAATTCTAAGTATCCCCAAAGATGTGTTCACGTACCACAACTTAAACAACACTGACTAAGACCGTTCTACCATAGAACTGGGTTGCTTGACATTTAAACCACGTGACTACCAGCGCGGCTTAAATTCTTATTGCTCGAACGGCTAGTAATACGTTTTTTTTACCACCACATCTTACTACCTGTTTAGGTTATACGCATATATAATTATGAAAATTACTCTAACGAGAAGAAGGAAGCAGTTTAAAGGTAATATAACCGCATTTACGTGGAATGAGAGTGGGAAGCTATTTATGGAGAAAAAAACTTTCAGTAGACTCAACTGGGATTCAAATCCCGATCTCCCCATCTTCAGCAGGCCAGTCTTACACGAGGGTGACACCTTAGACCATTCGGCCACTGAAGCGGATGGTAGTAATACTTAGAGAACCTCTCCGCATAGTCGCTTGTTGCCGGGAGTGTTTCTCAGAGTCCACAAGGCTCAAAAAGTAAATAAAAGAAGGTGGATTGGAGTAAGTAGGAAGACTCATAATAGAGATCAGAACACACATCAAAAATGTGTTCAACAATATCTGTTTAGTTCTCAGGGATCACGCTCAATCCCTTACCGAGCAAAAACAAACTCAGGAGAGAGAAAACGTGTTTTTTTTTTACTGGAGAAAGATTTATTTGTTCTTGTGTAAAGACATTGGATTTTTTTTGAACACTGTCTTGTAAGTTCCTTCCATAGCCCCAATAAAAAAGCTACTGCAAACATCTTTTTTTAACATGTTTTGGTAAAAAGTGGAAGAGAAGCGAGATCTACTAACTTATATAATAAATACGCCTACTCTTCCTTCTCCAAGAAAAATTATATATTTGTTTTGTCTTTATGTGTCCTTAGCCATATCTCTTGAGCTAATAGTCAGATCCTTATTCAAAGGGTAGATTTCTTATATCTATTAGGTTTTTTTTAAACTTGCCCAAATAAAAATAAAAATAAAAAAGGTTTAAAGTTTCATAATAATACCTTAATCCTAGACAGCTATCATGGGCGCCATAATATACAATTATTTGGCTGATACAAGACCAATAGAGGAAAGTTGCCGAAATCTTACTACCCAAAGGATTTCATTAATATATATATTCATCAAACCTAAAAATTGTCCACACCATCATACAGTAAGCACTTTAAGTTTTACCATAACATTTTATGTAAGCAGTTATTTTTTTAAGCATTATGGGAGTTTAACACTGTTTTCCAAACCTTTACATTTGGTGCGATTTCAGCAACCGGTTTCATAAATCGTACCTTTGGTTCCAAAATCGTACTTATGTGTATTTATAGTTGTAATTGTGACCTATATCTATATCCAAACATTCAATTGAGATACAATAATCGACAGATTAAAAATTTAAAAAATATATGCATGTTAGGCTATAAACTGATTGTCCTAGCTGATTTGCTACCATGTAAAATTATGTGTATCAAAATTGAATCAACATTTTTCTTTCCAGTTTTTAAAAGTCAGTCTGATAAATTGCTTGTAAACAAAACTCAGGCCTAAACTTAAAGTCTAAGGACAAGTATCACAAAGGAAGTTTTTTTTTATAACTGCAGCACAAGATTCGTGAGCCCACTTAAAGGATTTTCTGCACTGAATCATGTTTTCAATAACAGTTTCGGCACAAAGAATGCAGAACCATTCATCATTGTTAATTTCAACAAACACTTTGTTATAGGAAGTTTTACTTTAGCTGTAGTTGATCTGGTGGTCTAGGGTTAAGGTGTTGGACTCCTGTGCTGGGGTCCGGGGTTCAATCCTCGGTCCCGGCACAGTTTTATCTGATTGCCAAACCCTTTCTTCACCTCTGACAAGATATGTATTAATCACAGTTTGTGAATGTGTAGAATGCCAGGCCTCCACCGTGGTTCAGATTCCATGTTAAACTGTAGGTCCTCTATTTCATCTCACAATCACCCTACCATTACACATTAGCGTAAGTGCGTACAACCCGAACGGGTAAGTAAGATGCGGTGTTAATAGTAATGATAATGATAATAATTTACTTCAGCTAGCTTCATTAAGTTGAGCCTGGAAGTTTAGTTTTTCGGATTTCTTATTTCATTTCGTGTTCGATTAGCTCTTTTCTGAATGGCTGATTTTAGATCATTTTTGTAAGTACTGGGGGTTAGTACGATGGCGCTCTGAGCCCTTTTTTGCCATATCTTCCTGACACCTGCACTTGTTGCTGGAATAGGAGGGATTTCACAAACAGATAGACCAGAAATTGTTCCACATGTATTGGAATCCGGGTGGCTTTCGCTGTGTTTTTCAACATTGGATAGGTCTAAGTCAATATTTAGGCCTAATTCCTACTGATGATTTGAATTTTCTTCGCTGTTAAACTTAGGCCTATTTTCATTTTCGCAATTAATACAACCCTCATTTGGTTCATGCTTTGGATCGTCTAGATGTGTTAGAGCGCCACTGGGTTCGAAATCACTATCACTGAAAACGTTGTGGTTTATTGCCCTAAAGCCGCTAGCTGCATTCGCAATCGTTGCTGCTTTCCCATACGCTCCGTTTAATAATAATAATAATAATAATAATAATAATAATATTTAGCACCAGGTCTTACTACCCGTTCGGGTTATACGCTTTAAGTCCGTTTAATAAATACGCTAAATTTTCTTGAGCAACAGGATTTTCTCTGTGGGAAATAAGCCACGACCTCCCAGCTTGATCATAATATTTACTCATTGGTGCAAAAATAGCAACATCAAAGGGCTGTAATCGATGTATAGTATGATCCGAAAGCTGCAGCATGATGACGCCAATTTCTTTGGCTGTTTCTAGGGCCTCTAGATTTTTAGAATGTGTGGTATGGCATACCAATACCAAAAGCACTTTTTTTTAAATCTTTGTTTGGTTTAATTGTAGCGATAAAATGTTTTGTCCACTTTATAAACTGTTCGCTGTTAAAATAGTCTGTTTAGGATATCGTCACTAAGCTGCCTGAGGGAGCTCCATTTTCTAATAATGGGGACATTCTTAGTCTCTTAAATATAATCACTGGGAGTACGTACATTCCTGACGCACTAACACATGCGACAAACGTCGTATTAGTACCCCTATCTCCACCCGCAATAGCTCCTACTTTCTTCATCCCTTTTGGAGAAATAATCCTTTCATTCCTTTTCTGCACATTAGAGAATCCAGATTCATCTGCGTTAAAAATTCGAGCTGCATCAAAACAATTTTCTTCGCATATTTTTTCATTAAATCAAAAAAAACTTGTTAAC
This sequence comes from Timema poppense, assembly GCA_902141375.1. Classification (NCBI taxonomy): domain Eukaryota; kingdom Metazoa; phylum Arthropoda; class Insecta; order Phasmatodea; family Timematidae; genus Timema; species Timema poppense. The sequence continues at coordinate 24,973 of CABFOV010002782.1, forward strand.
ACTCTTCCTGTTAAAACCCTTAGCTCGAGCCATTGAAGTTGATTCAGGTTTCCGTAGTGATAGCCCTGGATGTCTTTTCATGAAGGAATAATACCATTTCCTACCAGCTATTTCAGTTTCTTGATTAAATGATTAAGTGGTCGGATATTTTATTTTCCACAGCTATTGGTAGTGTAGGAAGACGACCATTTAGGCCTATTCCAGTACCTCCTTCCGCCATTCTTTTTACTTTTCCGTCAAGATGGCGCTTCAGACTAGGTTTGGGAGTTTTATAAAATTCTGACGCCTTGTTAAAATCCATGTTTTCACTTCTTCTTAAAGTTTTCTAAAGTATTCCTTGGAATTAAAACATTATTTCCTTAGCAAATAAGCGGGAAAATAGCATCAGCTTACCTCGAATTGCACAAAGTGATTTCTTTCACGTCCTAACTGTATCACAACCACGCGGTAAACTGAGGAAGGCGGGATATAAATTTAGTTCCTAACTGAACCACTAGATAGCAGAAAAAGGTATTTTCTTGGATTTAAAACGAAAAGTTTGATTGAAGCACCAATACGATTTCGGCAACCTTGCCTTATTTTAAAATATTCAAAAATAGTTTAAATTTGGTTAAGACATTTAAAAAAATATATTTGGAATATTTTTGACCAACCTTAGTTGCCCTATCGGCTTAGTAGACTAGGTAAATAAATTATAGTTTAGTTATCATTTGGTTGCGATATTCCCGAATATCTTATTAATAGAGCCAATTTTATTCACATTTTTTAGATTATTTATGTAGGTTTAATTTTGGCCACTTTAAAGTTAAAATTAAGAATTGTGTACCTTTATAAATGTGTATAATTTCTATGAGAAGCAAAAATAACTCTACAACAAAATCATACAAACTTTCTCATATAGCCTGTAATAAAATTTTCCATTTTTTTTATTTTCAGTTAGCTACCCTTAAGTAAGTGTTGTCCTCAGAAAAACAAACATGTCGTCTAATTAATCACAATAAACACTCTTTAAGACTCCCACAGACAGGTACGCTACGGAACGCATGAGTGGCGAGATAACAATATTTCAATATCGCATTACCGCGTGGAGGTCCCTACACTGGCGCGTTGCGATCCTGTCATATGAATGAGATCACTTCTATCCAGAAGTGAGCCCGATGACAAGTTATTAATGTGAAGGTATTCAAGGTTATTTAAACACGACATCTCTACACGAGAGTATTTTTCAGTCTCTATCAAATGCGGCTGTAGATCTACTTTTTTTTAACGTCACTCACTTTTCTAAAAATGTTAACGGCATATTAACATGAACCTACTTGTGAATACGTTGCCTACGTCTGTCATCCTCAGCTGCAGCGACCAGAAGAAAAACCTCCTCCTCTGAAGACGAAACCATGACTGGCTAAAGCCGAATCGCGCGACAAAACACGCGCTCTACTTCTCCCGAAGGATAGTAAGCCTTATCGACGCGTTCAACCTGCTGCGATAAAAACGTGTGATGCGATAATCACCTCTGTGTAAACGCACACGTGCGTTCACATTTGAAAACCACTGGGAGGATTATCGCGCGATAATTTATCGAGACACGATTCGTTCCGTATCGCTCCTATCTGTGGGAGCCTTAATCTAAAATTGTTAAATAAAATTAAACTAGTCTTTTAACTACCCTATAATCATTTATATCTTTAAGAAAATATATATATATATATATATTCTTATTTATGATTATTATTATTATTAGCACCGCGTCTTACTACCCGTTCGGGTTATACGCACTTACGCTAATGTGTAATGGTAGGGTGATTGTGAGATTAAATAAAGGACCTACAGTTTAACGTGGAATCCGAACCACGGTGGAGGCCTGGCATTCCTCACATTCACATGGTGTCTTGTCAGAGGTGAAGGAAGGGTTTCGTAATCAGATAAATCT